>CAUHTR010008081.1:36032-115243 GCA_959609185.1 Schmidtea polychroa
AAATATTCATTTTCATTTCAATGCCAAAAATCTTTCAAGAGATTCAAGTTCATCTGCTACATAGAATTCTTTGGTTTTTTCAATATTATTCGTAAATACAGTTATCAAAACTTCTCGTACAATTTCTAATGGTCCTTGAATTGCATATTTCACCTTCATATCTGATGATACTAATTTAAAATTTCCTATTTTTCTTAATAAGTAAGGATCTATAACAGTAATCTTTACGATATAATCTTTACAACATTACGATATACCCCTAAACCTTGATTTGCGTCGTTTTCGAAGTTGCGTCGTTAAAATTTCAATTTGCATTGTTAAATTTTGATTATTTTTTAAGATGTAAAATTTTCAGGGACCTAATTGAACTTAATTTAGCAAACTTTTGTTTTAATGTAATAATTTTTTAAGGTTTTTATTTAATGTACTGTTTTAATTTATAATGAATTAAAGTTTTTGTTGATATTCATATTGATATTCATATAAAAACATGTTTTTATTAATAAAATTTGGTTTTTTTCATGAAATTTACTACAAGATACCAATTAATGAAAAACTGGAATAAATACATACGATAAATGATTTCGATTTGCGTCGTTTTTCTACGGTACAATTTACGACGCAAATCGATGTTTAGGTGTACTTGCTATTAGAGGTATCGAAAAACTAATTGTACCGATGAAAGAAACGGATACTGAAGTAGTCTTTTACATAACGAAAGATAATTTATTCGATGTGCTTTATGATACCCATCTGGCAATTGGGCATGGAGGAAGAGATCGCATGGTTAAAGAACTAAATAAAAAGTATAAAAATATAACACATGGGCACATAAAAAGTTTCTGGATAACTGTGAAGCAAATAATTAACAACGATTGTTTGTTGGTTCCATACGTGTTAATTTATGTTCACTATAAAAAAGTTTTTACGACAATTTATGTGTTTTTATTTTATTTATACTAACTACTAAAATCTCCGTCACGTATCTATCTATTTCACACTTTATTTTATCCGAGCACGCTATTTTATGAAATAACTAGGTAATATATGCAATAACTAGTTAAAATATGAAATGGCGAAACTAGTTAAACTATTGCAAAGCATTTGATAAACAAAAATACTCATTTCTTTCTCCTTTAAATCATGCCTTAACATAATTTTGGCTAACTTGTCAATTTTTCCAAAACATTCAGCTGCTGAATCGTTACATTTCCCATAAGATAAAGCAGCATTTATATCTGAGGCTGAATTTGCGGATTTCTTAAATGAGGTTTCTCATCGTTTCTTATAATCATTCCCTGGTTCTGATACTTCATATTCATTTGCTACTTTTATTAATAAAATCGTTTGAACCAAATTTATTTGAGTTCTGACAATATCTGCATTAGTTCAAAATGTTTTTCAACATTATCAATATATTTTTCTAAATCGTCCCATGGTTTATATAATTCTGGAGGCTAAATGAACTACATAAATGATTCTGGCATGGTCACTATGTCAGAATTAAAACACATTATTTAGAAATCGAGCAAAAAGTATGTATTATTTTGTTGAGGTCTGTAAATTAAAATTAAAAATTTAAATAAAATGCAGGATAATAATTTAAATAGAATGTAAGTGAAGAAAAAAGACAAATAAAAGCGGGATCGCGCACAGAATCAATAGTAAAGGAAAGTGTGATGGAAACAGTATTAGAAAATGCCAAAAGCAATTACGAAAGGCAAGAATCCGGAAATCCAAGAAAAAGCAATAAATGGAAAAATCATCGAAATCGAATGGGAAAAACGGGACAGGTATAGATTAGCTAATGGTCAACAAGATGATGGTTAGGGATTTATCAGAAAATGGTTAGGAAGGGTCGAAAAACATTCAAATGTATGAAAACAGAAAACGTTAATTAATTAATTAATTGGCTAATGGAAAACCCGAGCTAATGGGAAACCCGAGCCAATGGAGAACCCGAGAGATAAAGGAAACCCGAGTTGGGTAAACAAGAAGAAAAGCAAATAAAAGGAAGATTTGGGCCCATTAGCTTGACACAATGATTAATGGGAAAATTTAATGGGAGAAGATAGCGCGCGTAGGAAGACCGGTAGGGCCATTAATTATCTGGATTCGTTGGACCATTATGGGTGACAGCCGAAGCAAATACGTAGGAGCAAATGTCAAACGAAAGATTGGCTCGGCAATAACCATTTGTCATCCTGATTTCCAGGAGTATATAAGCAAAGGGAAAATCAGAGAAAATCGGCATTCTGCCTCAGCTAGGGTTCGAAGAATTAGACTGTAGGAAAAGTTGGTAGACGAACTAGGGAAAGTAGGGAAAAGAAGAAATAGAATTAAGAATACGGAAAGGTGAAAAGGAATCAAACCAAACGGAAACCGAGGAAAACGTGAATCGAGAGAATCTAAAGGACTAAAAGGTGAATATTTTTTGTTTGCAAAGCATCAACGCCGAGCGGAGAATCGTATAAAACTTTGATCAGTAATTGTAGCGTGATAATAAATTGTGAACCTGTTGTTTCAATATACGTTGGGTCGTTCATTGTTTTGATTTAAAGAACACTAGGAGTCAGAGAGAACCGGCTTGAAATAATCCAAAACCCAACAATTTAAACTTTACAAATTTTTGGAGAACTCATGTTTTCATATTTGGAGTAATTCATCAAATAATTCATTCATTAATCACATAATACAATAATAAATTTATTATTATAAATATACTAATTAAATAAATATATAAATAATAATATATAAACAATAATAATAGTAGTAGTATTAATAATTATTAATAATAATTATAATAATAATAAATAAATGATAATTAATAATATTGTTGGGGTTAGTACAAAAACCAAAAAAAATTTATATATAAAAGGCATAACAAATATTGGTAAAGTCAATATAAGTGCAAAATTAATTAAAACTTACAAAAAATCCAAAATCAATATTATCGGGTATGGTTGAATGCCAAATTGATAGACGAGTTCATAAATTATAATGAA
This sequence comes from Schmidtea polychroa, assembly GCA_959609185.1. NCBI lineage: Eukaryota > Metazoa > Platyhelminthes > Tricladida > Dugesiidae > Schmidtea > Schmidtea polychroa. Next base: position 39,038 of record CAUHTR010008081.1, read on the forward strand.
AATTTAATAAGGTGTTCACAGGGAAAGTTAATGTAAAATAAACAAATTAATTAAAATTAATTTGCAATGGAAACCCCAAGCGAATGGGAAGCCCGATACGCAGTAAGACCCGAGCGAACAGATAAAAGAGGGAATATTTCTAGCGCCAATCTAGGATAAAAAAATTTAAATAATTTGGAAACCCTCAAATGTTTACCTAGTATTCCCGGGAAATAATTAATTGTAATTCTGTAAATAATTACCCTCTCACAAACAGTATAAAAAGAGAGCTCAGAAACAGACAAGCCGCCATTTGGTCGAAGAAAAATAAGAGAAGCTCAGAGAATCAGACGATCAGTGATCAGAAAAGAAAATATTGTAACTCAACAAAGTTTAATCCTCGTACCAGAAAAGGTGATTACCCTTTTGGTTATCTACCTTATTAAGTGATAATTATATTAAGTGTAAAGTGCAAATATAGTGACAAGTTGTAATTTATTTGAAATTGAATAAAATTATTCTGTGTTGGGTTTCGACTTATTTGTTTGAAAAAGAACACGAGGAGTCAGAGAGAGAACCGACTTCAAAAATAAAACCCAACAATATTATTAGAAAGCACCACTCAAATATTCGTTTTCTGACATCATTATTCCTGTCATCATCAGGTAGGATATAATATCTATAGAAATTATAGATTTTTGAAAAAATTTATTAATAATATCAAATTTCTAATAAAAATATTTTATTCTTTAAAAATTATAATTTAAATAAAAATTTATTTTTAAATTGTTTCAATTAAAAAAATAATTTTAAAATATTGAAATTTAAAATTATCCAATTTAGTAATTATTAAATATAACAACAATAATCCATATATATAATTTCTAAAAATTATTTAAACATTTAAAACACAAATATTCACTGCATTTGCACGTTAATTTTAGGATCCAAAGACTTTATCAATAAGGCTTCGCAAATTACACGTTACCAATAATTATTGAAATTTTTTAATAACATTTAAAAATCAGACATCTATTTTCTCTTACAGCCATTTTTGGTCAATGTCTTCGGTCTATAATGCTTTCGAGCTCAATACAGAGATAACGGAAAGTATACTATAATAATACTATTTAATATTATTACTATTAATTATAATAATAATAACATAGTACCAATTGAGCATTTTGTTATCTCTGACTATGATTTATTACAGTCGGTTATCTCTGACTCCTCATATCATTTTCCAAACAAATAACTAAAACTCAACACAGAACAACTTTATACAAATTTTACGACAATTACAATTAGTCACTATATTTGCACCTTTCATAGATATTTGTTATCGCAAATTAGGTTGCCCAGGCGATAATTGCCTTTTCTGATACAATAATTTATAATTCTCTATCTTTACTTGAATTTTCTCTTTAGTTTCTGTTGGAGTTTCGTAAACGTCCTCTGATCTGATATTGTTTTCTTCGACCATCTGGCGGCTTGTCTCTTCAGCTTTTCCTTTTATACTTTTATACAACTCATACTTTGATTATTTATAGAAACATTTAACTTTTCAATTAAAATTAAATTCAACATAAAAATACTTTGTCATAATCATAAAAACAATATCAGTTTTAATTTTTTTGGATTTGTTAATTTTCACTTTGTAGTGAAGGAAATTTATATCAAATCAGGAAATATCTTTGACTCAAAGACTTTGATTAATTAGTTCCACGTCGGCAATTCATAGTGTGATACCTTCTGTAATTACATCGATTATGCTTACATTTGTTTGGAATGTCCTGATTGTTAATACTTGAATTAGCAGTTGTTGAATTTGAAATGATTGAGTTAGAAATAATTTGTTTTGAAACATTTGAATTAATAATCATTGGCTTATGGATGTTCGTATAAGTAATCTTTGTATTGGTAATGTTTGAATTAATAATCATTGAAACTTAAAACGTTTAATATAATATAAACAAATCGAATTTTTTAATTTAAAAATATTCCTAATTTTTTTGACTAATTCATTGATAATTTATGTCTTGCCCTTGTCATTTAATCAGATTTTGTCTTCAAATGAGTAAGATCCTTTAAATGTTAGATTTTTAAAAATTATAATGTAAAAAAAGTGTTGGGCTTAATTTAAATGAATAAACAACAGTACATTTATCTGTGATTCCTTTTGTTATTTATTGATAATGAATTAATTTCAACTGTAATTCTGTTGAAAAAAAGGGATAAATTAATCTCTAACGTTACTGAAATGTTTATTTCATACTAATCAATAAAGATAGCTAAAAATACTGCAACGTAATATATGTAGGCAAATCAGGCATAATTATGCTGAATTATGACGTAATAACACACCTCATTGTATTATAAGAACTTTTTTTTCCAATTTCACCACTGATTATTTTTTCCATTGAATTTATTAAAAAGAGAGCTTGAAGACAATACATCGATATATTACTGATGTATTGTCTTCAAGTTCTCTTTTTAATAAATACCTCATTATACCTAGATTTGCCCATCCGTATCGATTTGTAAAATCACTAATCGATTTCTTCACTTTCATTATTTATTTCTCCTAGCGTATAGTGAAAATACTTGGATTGCCATTTGTAAATAAACGTTCATTAATTATCATTCATAATAACTATTGATTATGATGTCACGATGATCAAATTTGTCTACTTTCTAGTTAATTAATTATATGTCATTTCTTGGTCTTCCTTATAATTCCCGACAAAACAAGTCATTTATCATTCTGTTCTCCATTTTCTTTCTTTGATCAATTGACAATCTTCGAATTCGAAAAAATAATCATCCAAATTCACAATTCTTGTGATTTTTATATCTTGTTTAAGAGAACATATAGATTCATATGAATCGTCAATAACTCTTTTCTAATATCACCCACATGTCGCGCAATATCATATCATATCATGTACTTTGTAATTGTTTTATGATATGCCGACTTTCCATATTTATGCACATTTTTATTCTGGTTAGGTTTTATCCATACTGGGTTACCAGCAGAATGTTTTGCTTCGATTATAATCTCTTTTTTATTGTAGCCTAGAAATTTCAGTCTTAGCGTATAATTAAATATAATTCTAGGCAGACAGATATATAATTATTGTTTGATGCGTTGTAGACCAAGTACACAGGTCTGAGATAATTCCGGAGGACCTAGCTGCTAGTGATTTGATTGCCATGATAATCGGCATGAGAGATCCTGTTTGGTTATTTTCTCGCTTGTTTACACGAGTTTCCTTCCAATTGAATCCGTCTATTTCCCAAATGAGTCATTCATATCATGCTGTTACTCATTATCTCTTTTATATTTTACCCATATTCGAAAAATTAATCATTAAACTCTCATTCTTGTGCTTTCTACTCTAATTCTAAGTATTCATTATTTATTTACCAAGGCTTAACAACCGCAAGATCGGGTCATTATTATAGATGGGAGGGGAGGGGAGGGGAGGGGTGGGGTTGTATCCCCTTCCTACTATTACATTGACATTTTTTATATTAAAAATCAGTGATAATTAAAATTTTAAATGCAACCACACATTTGTTATGATATAAGACAATGTTAGATACTTCGGCCAGTTTACAACTAAAAAAAATCAAATTTCTATTGAAATTTAAAAAAAATGCAAATTATCCGCTTAAAAATATAATTCATCATATCTAATAGGTTAATATTATATTTTATTAAGTACATACCTTAATAATTAATTGAGTTAACATTTCATGTTCATCTTCTTTTAAATAAATGTGATTGAAATCCAATAAAACAATTTCTTTTGAGTTTTCATTTAGAAACGTTGTAATTTCATTTAAATAAATGCTTAATTTGCCAGAAAATAATTGGTGAGTAATATAAAAATCTACATTTCGTCCTACTCTTAAATCAAAATAACGAACACCTTTTTTAAGTTGATCAGTTGCACTATAACTTTGCGTAATTAACCAATATTTTAAAAATTTCTTTCCAAAATATTGTGTAAGTCTTATAAGAAAAAGTGATGAAGACCTCACATCGGGTCCAATATCTGAATTTTCTGTAATATCACAAGTAAAACTATCATGTGAACCTAAATTTAATTCAACGCACAGAAATTAGTAAAATATCTAACCTGGAATGTAAAGACAATTTATTGGTCTTTTTGTAAAATTGGAATTTAAATTTGACATCCAAGACTCAGGATTCATAGTAAAATTTTAAATTATTAATTTTTTAAAATGATTAAGACATGTGATTTAAACACTTCAAAGTTAATAATTTATACTTATTAAGGAAAAAATTAAGTTATATTAATAATTTAGAAAAACATATATATAATCTATATGTTTTTATGCTATAAATTTAATTCTATCAATAACTCTTTAATATTGATTCCACAGCAATAATTAACTAACAATATTTAAAAAATAAACTTAATACTATATTTAAATAGACTCTTAAATCTATATCATTTTGTACATTGTAATATTCAATTCTAGTACAATTTTGATTGTATCATTTTGTCCGTAACATTTTGTCCACTACCATTTTGTCTGCTACTATTTTGTTCACACATCATTTTGTAAGTACCATTTTATCCGCTACGATTTGTTCTAGAACCATGATATACTACCCTCTTCCCTCGAATAAAGGGGCCGTCCTTCAATTCCATTTCTTTTTTTATATTGATATTTTAAAAGTTGGTAAAAAAAATTGAATAGATGGACTTTCGAATGTAAGGGTTAGCCCTTATGTTCGAATAATGGGACTGAAATTTGAAATTAATGGTAAATTGAGTATAAATATAAAGTTTATTCATTCGTTTTTCAATATATTAATTCATTTCAAGATACAAACTATGTAACATATTAATTTAAAAAAAAATTATAAAGCTGTATTCGCTAAAAAACAATAAAAAAATAATATTATATAACAAAATAAAGAAGAATAACAAAACCATTGTTATAAAATAGAACTTTAAATTTAAAGTTTATACCCATAGTATTCTTGGAAACTTACAAAAGTTAATTTTTTAAAACTATTTCCGCTTCATAAAGAACTTCATTTATTTTGGCATATTCTTCATTTAGTTCTATTAAGTTTATTTCCCATTTTTTTATGTATTGAAACAGCTTTTAATTCAAAACGTGTACTTATGCACTCACATCTTAATATAGCATTGATATCCGTTTTATCATATACCCCACAAAAAATCGTGTCTGTTTTTATAATATTATTTCAAATTTTTTTGGGGATAGGATTTTTCCAGATTTTTGGACATAATCTTGATTTTATATGAAATTGTTTTGAAAGCTTTTTTGATAGATTTTTGAGAATTGATCGTTTTAGATTTTCAGAGCGTTTCTTGTAGAATTTTTGAGGTTTGATATCTACAAAATTCTGAATAGACCAGGTGGAAATTGGTTCAATTGGAGGAGGCATATGTTTTTCATCTAACATCCAGTTAGGAGCAAGTTCGATGTCAGATGATCTGTCCCCGAGTAGAGTCCAGGAGAAGATATAGTCATCATCGAAGGATTCAAAACAATTGGATATCTTTACCAGGAATTTATAGAATGTCTTTGTAGAGGCATCCATGTGAGGTTTATTAGGATAGAAGTCAATGATAATGTGAGAGCATTTATCAAGCTTCTGGAGGAGAATTTTTAAAGATTGGCAAGGTTTGGATATGGATATGTCTGAATCAGTTCTTCGATCTTCTTCATTCTGGAATATATTCGGTCCACAAAGTTAGACTTGAAAGGTTTCCTAATCTGTGGTAGTAGTTTTTCGTAGACAAGATAGCATTCGTCCAGGCTATGGGAATTACCGTAGAATCAGAAAATTGCTTTAACAATTTGTAGCACTAAAAAAAAATCAAATTTTATTTTATTTAAAAGTTCGTGTCTGGCCACTTGGCCTAAGGAGAGATTGATTCTCGTCCTTCATATTCTGCAGCTTTTATTTGGAATACTTGGGATGTCAGCATATGGATGCTAGCATCAAACACATAGATGTGAGTTTGGGAGGATAGGTCACTCAGGTAGATATGTTCTCCATCCTTGGAATTATAGTTGGGTCGCAGTATAGATAGTTTGATTATAGATAAGGTTATGCTTTGAGGTACTTATATAGATATAGATATGTTGTAGTGAGTCTTCATGTGGTGGCAGAGGATGTGCAACAGGATAGACTGATTCTCAGGTCGTTGTTTTTTGATATGGTCAATCCTTTTTGAGGTGAGAAACTGAATTTCTGCGCAGTGCTATCGAATGTTATATTTGAAGAAAAATCTTTCGAGATCATTTAAAAATTTGACTTCTGCTACGAGATTTTTCCTTATTAAACAATTTACCATGACACATGATCCCTGCACGAATATTCTGCATTGACTTTCTACTTTGCAAGGCACTCTACGACCATCTACAGGCATGACGTCCTTGGTTTCACCTCTAGCTCTCGCAAGCCTGCTGGATGCAATCGTTTGAGAGCATCTAGAATCAACTAATCAAACGCACCACTTTCCATTCACCTTGAGCTTGACTATCATCTGCACCATTCTCGAGGTTATAGAGAAACTACTGGCGCTACAGTTTCTCTTCTGGCATTTCCCTGCGATCTTTTTGGACATTGTCTGGATAAGTGCCATGTGTTCCCGCAAGTACAACATTCTTGCATAGTGACGAGGTCTCCCACAGCCGTAACAGAGTCTACTTTCCATTCTGGTACTGTAAGGCGATGTCTTCGAAGCGACCAGTCCGGCTTACTCGATATGTTCTGATAACTATTTCTGACGAACTATTTCTGTAAGATTCATTTCTTGAATTTTTGCCGAGGCTTGCATCTGTTGCGATACTGATGATGACAAACCTGTAACAAATGCTCTCTTGGGCAGATTATCTTCTTCAATACCAGCCAGTGTGACCAATTGCTTTAGATTTGCGAGGAAGACGTCCACTGACTCTCCATTCCATGACCTGGTTCTAAATTTATTATAGGCCTGAAAATGTCCATTGAAAATGTGTCTAACAGCGCCCCTTCAATTATGTTGCAGCAACGATTATCTTTATTCGTCAGATGATCGTAGACCAAGAAAGAAGGCCCCTCTAACAGTAATGGTAGTACGAGTGATATATCTTCTATTTTCTGGTGAATAGCCAATTTGAATTTCTTCAACCATGTCGAGAATTCACCTTTTCCATCGCCGCGATAATAGTTATGAGACAGAAGCACAATATTTATTTAATTAAAAACACACAACAATATAGCAATCAAAATTAGCGCAGCGTAATATTATATTTAAAAGAAACTATTGCACAATAGTTTCTTCGTTCGACACTGTTACACAACAGTGTCGCAGTATTTTCTCGCACAGATTTGAAATTTAAGATATTTTTTATTAATTAAATGTCTGGAATCTTTCGTATTTAACGATTTCATTTAAAAGTGTTGTATTATTTCTTAAAACTAATTTTACTTTACTTTGTATTATTTAATATTATGTTTAGTTTTAACAAACTGTTGCTGGTAAATTTTTTAGATGTATTAAAAAATTCAAAAAGTTTAAATTCAAGTTCAAATAAAAACTATATGTTGAATATTTTATTCATGTTTAAGTGTTTTTACTTTCACGAAAATTTCCTGCAAGTTATATTTTTGAATAATCGTGATTTTTAGAGGCACAACTGACCTCATTGCTTTCGGCCTGATATATTGCTGTGAAACCGATAGCAAACAATTTTGAGAACATGAAAATATTAAATTGAACCAAAAATTTACATTTTATAAGAAAGTAAATTACAATTTTAAAACTCATTTACAAATTTAAAATTATTATTTATCCAAATTTGACTTCATAATTTTAATAAATAATTTTCATATTTGTGTTTTAATTTATCAATGAAACATTTTATTTTTTAAATTAATTTGATTAAGTAGTTATATTTTCTAAAAAATACTAAAAATTGAAATATAATCTTTGATTTATATCTTTATATAATTTTTGTTTGAAACAATATTCTGGGCGTCTCTAAGCTGAACTTTTCAATATTTGATAAATGAAAATTTTTAGTTGCCTTATTTTCTGTCTTTTATTTTACAATGTGCTATCATTTTTTCCCAAAATAAAGGTCGAAAATGGGACAATTAATGAACAATTGAATATTTCCATAATATCAACGAGTCTTTCTTTTGTTTATTATGAATATTCTCCAGTAAGTTCTTTAAATATTATCAGATGTTATTTAGTATAACATATTTATAGGGATCGGCATACAGAGTACAAGTTAAAGCCGATTCAAGTTTAGATGTATCTTTGTTAATAATTATTAAAGATGAAAATAAAATAGCTGGTTCAATTGATATTCCGAAAATAGAGAAGTAAGTTGTAGTTATTATACTGTTGTCTTAGGAAATTAATTTCGTATTAAAAAAATAATTTTGTATTATGATGTTATATAATTTTATATTTATATTACGAATAATTTTATTTTCATCAAGATTATTTATGATATGTATTGATTATAAAATTGGCGATATTTTAATGACACTAAGTCAGAATTGATATATATATATATATATATATATATATATATATATATATATATATATATATATATATATATATATATATATATAAATTTTATCTAAATTTTGATGTTGAAGAAAACTGAGAAAAGATGAAAATAAAATATCTTTTTAATAATCACAATGTTGAGGTTAGTTAAAATTAATGTAGAGACACTGAAAGAAACCCAAAATATAATTGAAGTGATAAATCAATTAAAATTGAAAATAATTAATATTCTTCGAAAGAAATAAATATGAACAGGTGACATATTATGAGTGGAATATAAATACACCCATACCTCGCTTTACGGTCTAGATACGTTCCACGAAACCCGGCCGCAAAGCGAAAAGCCGTATAAGGAATCGAGATTACGCTTGTAGATATATCGACATAGGGAAAAAAGTTTTTTTGCCGTTTTAGCGAAACATTTTAGGCCGTAAATCGAAAACGTGCCTTAATTGAAGAGGGTCGTTATAGCGAAATGCCGTATAGCGAGGTATGGGTGTAAAATAATATAAAATCGATTGGAGTTCATAGACAAAGTTATTTAGAAAATACAAACTGATAAATTGATTCCACCAGCTCTGTGTTTTTTCTGTTTATATGTAGTTAACTTTCCGTTAATTCATCAGTTTGTATGTACATCTTGTGTATGTATATATATTAATATTTTTGAATCGCTCTTTACCAGTTTAGTCTAGAAAGAATATTCGGTAAAATAAAAAGCTTATTAAAAGTTGTCATTATAAGCATATGAAGAAAAATATCTCAAGATAGTAAAGTGATTGAGAAAATTGAAGTGATACTAAGTGATTATAGTGATGATAAAAAATTGAAGTTCAAATTCATAATAAGTGCTTCAAATTTAGTTTGAAGTATCTTAACCTTCCTAAGGCCGGCTCAAATTTATTACACGGAAGACCGCTTGGAGTAAATTTGTACCCCAACACTTTTCACTGTGCTATTGGTAGTTTAAAGGTTTTAAATAATTTTAACGTATAAAAATAAAATATATTCTATGAAATACAAATATATTACAGAAAAAAGTGTTTACAAAATAGACATTGCTTATATTCTTACATTTAGTAACACATTACTTATCACAAGCTTTACATATCATAATGCTAGTGAAATGTTCTGTACACACAAATGCTGAACATTTATTACATATTTTTCGACATTTGCGAATTTGTTTACGAGTACAAATTTGTACCCCAAGCAGATTCTTTACAATAAATGTGAACAGGATTCATTTTTTGGTGATGAAATTGATTCAAAGTGACCTAGAATAACGTAAAGGAGAAATGCGGTAGGTTCTAGATTTAACAGAAATTTTCAAAAAATATGATCCTGGAAGATTAATAAAAAAACTTGTATTTTTCTTTATTTTTCTTGGCATAAATTAATTAGTTTGTTTTATATTTAACACGATATTTTGTCACAATCTTTTTCAAGTGTTGGAAACGATAATTACGAAAATTCGAGTTCAATATACAACAAAATACTGATTTACAGTCTGAAATGAAATGAAAATAAAGACAATATTGTTCTAACTAAAATCAATGGTGAAAAAGAAAAAATTTCCCTGAAAAATACTTTTTTAACAAATTTTGTTAATAAAATAATACAGTAAACCCTCCAACTGAGCGGTTTTTCATTGCACGGTTTCGCAATTGCGCGGCCAAGTTTTAAATACCAAAATTTCTATCTGCGCGGTTTTTTTGCTGTTTTTGACAAAAAAAATCATGTTAATTCATATCGGTGAATCATACAATTTTTGAAACGGAAAATAGTGATTCCCCGTATTTCGATACATATATACTTTTTATTTAAAAGAAAACATTGACAGTTTCATTTTTCTAGTGATCGCGTTAGGATGAGGATGTGAAATAACATAATTATAAGTGTCTGTTTAATTAAAAATATATATGTAATTAGCAGCTTTAGCCCCATATGCTGAAATTTATAATGACAAACGAAAAGCTGGTTAGCAATTAGTGTTAACAAGCTTTTTTCACAAACATATAGAATCACGGTCATTAGAATCAAGCTCATCAGAATATAGCCGTGATTAAAACCACGTTATTTATATTTAATTTTTATTTATGTTTATATTCGTTATGTATAAGTCGTTGAATTAAGACTGTTTTCTATAGTTTTTATGTTTATGTTAATGTAAATATGTATATAAGTCGTTGAATGGACTTTTTATTATATTTTTTGCAATTTTTCTAATATCTGGAACCTAACCCCATAATTACATATAAAATCGGGTTCACAGTGCGCGGTTTCGGTTTGCGCGTTGTTTTTGTAGAACGTATCTACCGCGCAGTTGGAGGGTTTACTGTATATGATAATTCTTGTGAGTTTTAATTTAAAAAATGAATTATTTATTTTATTGGTGTTATACATGTAGTGACAGTATGTTTGGTTTTTTTATTCTTAGCATTTTGGCAGAAAGGACAATTTGTCCGTTTTACGATTTAGGAGGAAACAAAATTCGATTGCTGTCGTTGGAAGTTTCAACGAATTCTTCAGTTTTAACTGTAATTAGAATTCTAGTTTATAAATTGAATAATTTCCGATTAGAGTTTAGTTTGGTTTAATGATATATATTATCTTAAATGTTTTTTTCTTTACAGAGTGAATACAAAACTTAATTTTACAATCACTAAATATAGTCCTTCTTTCTTTTTATTTGAGTTAAACAATACAAATATTTATAATTTCCATGTTGAGTCTTCGGATGAAACATGTATGATTTTCTCTATTCAAGAAGCCAAAGTTAGTTTATAATTTGTATATTTCATTTAATATATTAAATAATTTATTTACCAATAATAAACATTATAGGTAATTTAAGATTCTTTTAAAAGTATTGGCTCTTTTATTGTTATTTTTCCTCTAGGATTTAATAACCTTCAATTAATCATAATGAACAATAAATACATATTTATTCAGGCTTCCATTAAGTTAAAAGTTTACAAGGGATATTTACGCTGTGAACATTATTTCCACATTAATTATGACAATTATGACTCTCATAATCTAGCCTAGATTAGGGTATAATTTTATTAATATGCATTTTTATTGATGAAAAAGTGCCGATGATAATTATTTTATGGAAGATGCTAACTAATTGCAAAAGACATGGAATTAGAGAAATAATAACTCATGAAAGAAGATGTGTTTAGTGAATTATATTGATAATTGCAATAAAAATATCATTCAGGATATACTGTTATTGTGATTTCAAAGTTGATATCATTTCCTTTTTGTAATCAGTTAAATTCAACATTATCTGTAGAACTAGAGAACTCAAGTTCTTCAAGAATATTATCTACTTTAGATGATAAAAATCATGATTAGGAAACCCGTTTTATTAAAATCTAGCTTTCCGCTAGTTTTATCATTATAATCACTTTTTTAATGTTTTATTTCCTCTCTAATTTCACTACCTTATTCACAAGACAAATTAAACCAGTAAAGAAGCAAATAAAATGATAACCTTCGAACGGTTCTAAGATAATACGTCACAGTGAAATTCGTAATGGAAAATGAAAAAAATAACATTTTACTTCTTTTTTTACTTCTAAATTTTAATATGAATAAATAGAGTATTGATTATAATTGTCATTCTTCTAATAATGTATGACAAATAAACCGGAACTATTGAAAATATAACCCTTTATTTATAATATATAATTGGTGATAATTCATATATAACCAAATATAAACACTAAGACAATTAGAAAAAAAGTTATTTTTGACCAAAAAAATGTTGGCTTTAGAATTTTTGTTAAATTAAATAAAACAATATTTAATCAATTAAATTAATATTGTGACTGAATCCCCGAAAATAATCGATAATATGGGATTTTCGTAATCTAGCACAGTAGTGCTCAATCGACAATCAAGGTCTTCTTCTTTCTCAGATTATGATCATCAATCGCAATTATCCACTAAACGTTCATTTGATTAATACTCTTCTTTCTGGAATTTAACTACTTACCTCAGCAGAACTAACCGTGCAAATGAATTATGTTATTCTCCCACTAGACCTTTAGGAGGATGAATGTATTACCCGACAACATGGTAGCAATCCCGATACTAAATGGTCGTATTTCAATGAATGTATCCTTGAAGTAATTGAAAAGTTGGTTTACTTTTGGAAACAAATAGCGCTTTATCAATTCTTTTATACACCAACTTTATTGTCGTTTGGAACATAAGCTAGAACGATCAGCATGCAGATGTACCTTCACATAGTCGGATTTGTTGTTGTATCTTTTAGTATATCCATTCTCTTGAATATTACGCCAGATGCACTGTCCAAAGTGAAAGTGGCACCCATGAATTTGTGGACTGGATAGTGAATTGAATGCATTCATTATAGCCTGCAAGAAATCAGCGATGACGGTTTGCCGTTGTAAGCTTGGTTCAATTTATAACAACTTCGTTAACAGTGCTGTATATATAGCTTCCGTTTTATTCGGGAGTAAGGTGAAGATGCAAGACATTAATTTTATCACGAGTTCCATGAATGGTATAAAGTTTAGTATAACCAACTGGACTGACCTTGAAGGTTCCATCAGCGAAGATCATCATCGGGTGCGAATAGTAGGAAGTCGATATCATGTCGTAGAAAAGGAAGATTTATCAACGTATTTCGTAACTCAGCTGGAAGATGATCGTCGATACGAGGAATAAGTTGATGAGATATTTTAATGTTACGTTTCAATTTGCTGCCGTAAGATAAGGGAATTACATATTGAAAATCGCTTAACTTTGTTTTTACTTATTTGTGTGACATCTATTTTTCAGATTTCATTATTTTCCCAAAGGTTTTTAGATGCCAGTTTATTGTTTCTCTATATCCATGTTGCTTCGTTTAATTCGAGACAATGCCTTCAATTATCTTTAAATTTCGTTTGAAGGTCGATGTCTGCATTTGATGGCCGACAATATCTTTATGAATCTTTCAAATTGAAATTTTCATCCTTGAATCTTGAAAGCCACCGTTAGCCTTTTATCACATCTAGATCATTTGAGTGTAATTCATTAATATTTTCTGTTACCTTTGTATATTTTTCACCCGAAGATATTTGTTAATATATACAAATGTGTAAGTTTTCTTTGTTTTGAAAATAGCTTGCCATTTTTTGTTTAGTCAATCAAATTTTCTGAAATTTGACACAAAGTAAAAAAATAAAATTAATACACTTTTTACTTGCGCAGTAATTAATAATTTAAGATGCTTCAATAACAAACGACTTGGATTTGGAGATAACTTGATATATTGGTGTTTCTATTAACATAAAACTATGGTTTTCTAATGGCAGCATTAATTCACAATAAAATAATTAGTAAATAATATGATAAGTATTAAAACCAAACATGAAAATTTTCGACTTTGAAATTAAAGACATTGTATTCTGGGATAGTTAATGCATTAATTCTTTATCATTTTAGGCATTTATTGTCAAATTTATTGATAATACTTTGTAAAATATATTTAATGTTATCCGTAATATATTTTTTATTCTTCTAACCAGAGCCGGCTCAGAAGTCGGACCTTCGGGGATTTTTCCCAAGCCTCAGCGCTTTTATATTTCTAACAATTATTAGTAGCTAGGACAAGTTTTTGACACCAAATGCAACGTTTTTTTTACAAGTCGGATGTTAACGTAAGTCTTTCCCTACATTAACATTTCACTCGTTAAGGTTGTTTCTTTACATGTCTGTACATGTCATGTCATCTGCTACCTCCTTGTCTGCTGCAGCTGCTGCGCAAAGATAATATAGACGATGTATATCCCAATACATCTATAGCATTGAGAAGTATGCTAACAACGCCTGCTCCAGTAACTTCCGCCGAACGCAGTATTTTCGAATTAAAGTTCATTAAAAATTATCTAAGATCAACCATGCAACAAGATAGGTTAGAAAGGGTGACTATGTTATCAATATAGTTATTATCTTCAGTAATTTCTCCAACACCATAGTTTAATTCAGCTTCGTTATTTAAACAGATAAATTTTGATGTAATTATCAAGGAATTAGCAGTAAAAAAGTTTGTATGAAACAAGAATAAAAAAATATTGTTTATGAATGTATATTATTGAATATATTGAAGGATTAAATATTTCATAAAATAAATCGATTAAATTATATTCATGTATCATTTCTTCCATTTTGAGAAGGGACCCCACATATTTTAATTTTCATATTTATTTACATATTTTAATTCGTAATTATTTAGTTCAAATAATTTTATATTAAATAATTTTTTGTCAATTACATTTTATATAAAAATCCTGAGTTCCCATAATTCAGTGTCCCATCAATAATTATGATACCGAAATCATTGAATTGAACAGTAAAGCTTATCAAACAGTTACTACGATTGGCTCAATAACTACCGTAAAACTTTTAACCAAAAATTTCTTTTATCACCATTACACTTAGGGTTATGAAAGAAAATACAAAAGCGTGTATGTAGTTTTCATTGTTGATAACGCTTGTGGATTTTCAACTCTTACAAGTAAAATGAAATATTTCTTGTATCTTTCAATATTTTCGATATATTATGTTGTCAGAAGGTCGAATGGTAGAAAAATCTTTTACTCTCTTCATTTCACAATATGATAAATGTAAGTATTCTTTTCATTGGTTACTAAAATGCTAAAATTTTAATTTTAAATAATTACTAACTAATTGTATTGGATTACGCAATGTACAATAAAATTTATTGACATTTGATATAATATCATAATTCCCCCCTACTGAAGATTGATATCATTTCTTTAGCCATTTTATTTTTATTAGTTGCTATACCTTTAGTATTTATAAAATCTATGACTAAATACTAATATTTAATAAATTCAAAAACAATGCAATTTGTTTCTAATATTTAAACAAATATTCACGAGGATTTTTATCCAACTACAAGTAATGTAAGCATAAGGAATTCACATACCACATCAATCCACAACATGTATTCATTTAATATTTTATTTTACTTTTATTTATTTAATTATATTTTCACAATTTGTATTAGTAGGTAGATGTTAGCCCTCTAGAGTTTAGAGCAGGCTTTGCCAAATATTGGGTATGCGTACCAATACCGGTACGCGAATTACTTTACTATATATAAAACTAAAATCTATTAAAAATTTGTTTTGCGAAAAAAAACATGATTACAATAACCCATACATTTAATATTTTACAATTTCTTACCCATTGTTGGTGTGGTAATACTTTATTGAATAAAGCCCGATATTATATCTTTAGTTAATAATAAACAGGCCCAACCTTCTCACTAACTATTTTTAAGTCATAATTATAATTTATTTATGTGTTTAGCAGTAAATATATATATATATATATATATATTTGTACGCCATCAAATTGTTTACAACGTACAGGTACGGTACTCTGTAAAGGTTGGGATCCCCTGTTCTAGAGCATTAGCAACCCCTTGCTACCCAGAATTTTACAAGTGTTTTAACCATTTAATGAGTTTTCGTAGTATATGTCTTAAATTTTTTCAGGTCAAAATTAACTACTTACTGGGGGACTACTGTGTTAAATTTTGATCTCAGGGATTTTTGTACAAGAATTTATGGTAAAATATTTTCATAAAACACTATTATCTGAGAAATTATAGTATTACAGGGTTTCTAAAAAAATTTTAATCCGTTTGTCAAATGTCTTAATCCATTTTTCAAAAGTCGTCATCATTTTTTCAAAAGTCTTAATCCTTTTTTTCAAAAAAAAGTTTTATTTAAAAAAAATATTAAATGAAGTAAATAATATTTGAGCGATTATATAATTAAATAAACATAAAAACCCGGGAATTCAAAAATTATCATTTAAAAAGGTTCTCTTCTGGCTGCTTTTCTTATGAAACTTTTCATATGTTGAACATACTGCAAACAATCTTCGGGCGTAATATCCAAGTGGGCACTGGCTATAGCCCGCAATAACTCATCTGCTTGATTGCATTCCATCGATTTAACAATATGTTTCCATTTTGAAAACACCTCTTCAATTGGATTTAATTGAGGGGAGTATGGAGGAAGAAATAGTAAATCATGGCCAGAATTTGCAAATATAGTTCGAATTTCGTCGGTCTTGTGAATCGTGGCATTATCCATTATTATTGTTGCATTTTCAATGCCTAAAGTTGATAGTTTTTCATTGAGCTCTTGCAAAAAAACACCAAAATGATTACTATTGAATGCAGTATCGCGAGTGCTGAAATGCATGACAGTATTTTTAGATATTGCAGCAGCGGTCGAAAAATTTTTCGATGTTATGGATCGCACTGGTTTCCTGGGTGTTGTTCCTCTTAGGCTGCGACCATAATTCAACCTCATAGAACAGCTAAGTCCCATTTCATCAACAAAAAAAGTTTTCTCGTCGTTCAAGAGCACGAAATCGGATGCATATTCGAAACGCCTTTCTATATTATCAGCCGAGTTTCTTCGTTCGGGTATCAATTGAACCCTTTTGAGTGTGTATTCAAACGCTTTAATTGATCTAGCTATTGTCGAATGAGATGCTACAACGTTTAGATCGGAATGTAATCTTCTCTTCATAGCATTTAAAGTCACTGATACGTTTTCTTGTATCTGTGACTGTAAAGACTGTACAGCAGCTTCATTTAATGATTTTGGTCTTCCACTTTTCGTCTTTATTGCATGGATTCTTCCGGTGGATTTATACACCCGGATTACGCTCGTGACAGTCTTTGCGTTGATTGCAAGTTCTCTGGAAATCTCACTCGGTCCTTTTCCTGCCTCGAACTTTGAGCATATTAACTCCCTTCCCTGATTTGGTTTGTCAGTTGTACACGATGTATTTTGGGGTTTGATTGCATATGGTGCATTTTTTGTAATTTTTATACTTTGTAAATTGCAATCGATTTATATGGTAAAATAGTATGCGTGAATGATTTAAAGTTGATCGAAGTATTAAAATACATTTTATATTTTTTTATTGTTTCCGTTGAAGCTAGTGAGAATGTTGAAAAAATGGATTAAGACTTTTGAAAAAATGATGACGACTTTTGAAAAATGGATTAAGACATTTGACAAACGGATTAAAATTTTTTTAGAAACCCTGTAATACTATAATTTCTCAGATAATAGTGTTTTATGAAAATATTTTACCATAAATTCTTGTACAAAAATCCNTATGCATAACTTCTCTTTTTTCCTACCCAAGCCCAGTTATCATTCTCATTCATTAACACAATTTTATTATTTTTAAAACCATGTAATTGGTGGTTCTTTGTACCAATGCGAAAATGTTGGACAGAAAAATTTGTGTTTTTATTAGAACTTGGGTCTTAAGAAAACCCACCCATCATATCCTTCACCCATACTATTCGTCTTTAAATTTATCTATAACTAAGTCGAATTTTTTTTAAATAAATTAGAAGTATTCAAAAGATCATATTTAATAAATTCCATCAAAATAATGTTTAACTTACAATTTCTTTATTTCAAAAAAGAACGAGTCAGTGTCACCAACTACAATATTTATCTCACATTTAAATTGATGCCTATATTTTTGTAACATATTGCAGTCGATACTTACTTAGTTTAGATAGATCCAGTACAGATTGTCCAATGTAACTTGGTCTATCTAAATATATTGAATCAGAATTTAATAATGTAGCTATTAAATTATCATAAATTTTTATCGATTTTTTAAAAGTTGATTTTGAGGTGTAACTTACAAGTTTTTTATCAATATTACAAAATCGGAGATTCATTCTCATTTTTAAGTTCTATACAGTTTTATCGCACAAGCTTTTATTCATAATGGTTTTTATCTAATGAATTTGTCGATTCAGGTCTCAGTTTTGTTTTGGCGTTTATATATTTTTTAAAAATAGAAGTCTGTTTTAATTTTATAGCTCTATTTACATGGATGACTTTAACAATAAGAATTAAGAATAATTTTACAAACCTGTGATGAAATGCATTATCCTTTTTTTGTGTAATGGGTTAATAATTTTTCTACTTTTAACCCAATAAGTTTCATTTTTTTCAACAGCAACAGGGAAATTGTTCAACTTATTATGAATCTCAGAAGGAATTTAAAGATTTACTTCTAAAGTGTATCCATAAGACAATCATTCAAAGTCAAACATTCCGTCAATATATTATTAAAGCAGTCAAGTGCCCAATTTAATTTTCCGCAAGGTGACGGCTGACTTAAGCACAACCGTAAAGATTGTTAATCTTCAAAATATATTACTTTACTTATTTTACTTTTGAATTATTTTAAATTATTAACCTAATATACATGATTTGGAATATAATACCCTAATTTCTCACATGATAATTTTTCTTGAAAATATTTTACCATAAATTCCTGTACAACAATCCATGAGACCAAAATACCCCCTCACAATATTGTGATATTCACATTGTCATAAATCCCATTATCCCTCCGGAGCACAGTTAATTTTGACCTGAAAAAACAGCACGAATCATAATACAAGCATTTAGTAGATTATAACAGTCTATATTTATATTATAATTAAAGTAAAATTTAATAATATGACCAATACATGTGGCTTCAAGACTGTATATTTTTCGCTACAAACATAAATCATAACAAATTTGCACTCAATTTATTAACATTTATTTACTTACTTCCTGTTTTAACCTCTATAGATTAAATCATTATTATGCATATTTTTCAATTCAGCATATTACTTACCTGTGTTCGGAGCAATCGGGTTTTTTCTAATATTCTATCTTATTTCCCCAATTATTTCATGTATTTACATGCATTGGTAAGTTTGGTTCGATTTTTACTTTTGTAAAATGTATTTCAATCTTTTCTATATATTATATCTTATTTTATGTTAATTTAAGTATCGCTCATGTTTATCTATATAATATCATAAAATATGTATATTGTACACTATCAAAAATAAATTTGTAGCCAATTTGATTCTATGACGAAATACTTGTTATGGAAATCAATTATTCTTCAAAAATATGAGATATGAGATATTAATAAGTTGTGGTCAGTAAAAAGAAAGACCCCGATGATTTCTATAATATTCCAAAGAAATTTCTTTGATACAATACAAACTAGAATTGCAATAATCAAATGATTTAGTAATTAAGAATAACACGATATGAATTTCCTATCTCGATTCAAAGCATTTATTTTTCTGAAAGAGATGGAAATGTAGTCAACAAAATATCTAGACTCGATCAGCTCTATATTTTTGTAAAAACAATTTTCAAATATCTCCAAGGAACTCCATCTAGAGGGAGCCAGAAAAAACTCAAAATTAAGTTTTAAATGCATGATATGTTATAATAAAATCTGGTAACGAGCTATTGCTAAGGGGTACATAAAAACTGGTGGTGAGTCAGAAAGTCCATATTTACCTAATATCATTTAATCAAATTATAGTTTTCTCTTGAAAATCTTGGAAGGTATTGGTATTATATTTATTATCAATTGTTGAAATATATTGAAACCTAAAAATACTTTTTTAATCACGTAATATAAAGTATATTTCACTGCAAATTACAATTATCAATAAGCAACCATTACAAGCATTAGTTACCTAAATTAAGTTTAAGTAACCCATCTCAAATTAGGTGAATAGTGCAATCATGTTATATAATCATTTGACAAAACTCAATTTTTTTATTCAATTACTATTGAACCGATTAATTGATATTTTATCCAATGTGATGGCAGAAAATGAATTTTAAAGAAAATAATCAAATATTTGAACATTTCAGCTAAGTTCCAGTGTAGATTGAAAACGATTATTTTATAATCGAAAATATTCATATAATAAAATTGCACAACAGGTTATCATTTATTTGTTTGATATTAACCATTATCGGACGCTATCTTTGTATATTGTATATATTGTTATTACGTCAGAGGTAACTTACGACCGTTTAGAATTAATATATGATTACTACTTTATATAACATGTTAAAATTGGGTTAATCTCGGAGATTCTTATAACTTTTAGATTAATTGAAATCTAATATTCCGAATATGATTTGATTAAAAAATAAATATACAAATTTTTAATTATAAAATCATATTTACACAGATAAAAACAATATTATAACATATTATAACCAAAAACGTTTTATAAAAAATCATTAGTTCTATGCATTTGTAATGTGAAAGTGTTTTCAATAAATGTTTGCAAGCTGTATCTTCTTGTTAAATGTAACTATTTCTTTTTGAGGTTATTTTTTTGGTGACAATATGACTACTGTATCAGCGACTCTCAAACTGTTTCGTTTGCATAGAAGCATAGAATTTTGGATTTTTTGCGTACATTAGAAGACCACTATTTATGTAACATAACAATCGTTTATTAGTCATATTTTACTTAATTCGAAGGATGCACTTGTTGGTTTTTAGGCAAATCATATTGAAATGGGTCTCCAAAATCAACGAGCAAAAACATTTTGCATCATCGACTGTATTAAGTCGTTCTTTTTATTTTGGACTTGATTTCAGTTTATTTCAGCATTTGAAACCCTAGGAATTTCAGATATTTTTAAAAAGCTTCGCGGAACATTGTTTTATTTTAATCACTGTCTTTTTAACAATTGATTTTTTATAATTTTTAGTTTCTATTCAATGTTAATATTTACACTTTAAATTAAATAATATTATTTTTTTGTGTCTTCAGTTTTTATTTAAAAACTCGTACTTTAGCAGGTAATTTTATTTAATTTAAATTATAATCTTTTAATTTAATTGATTTTTTCTAATTTGTTGAAGTTTTTAAATAAGAACCCTCAACTACTACATTGCCAAGTATCAAGAAAAGGATATTCTCAAGTCATTACAAAACCCATTTTTAATAACGTCATATAATTTTAAAATTTTTCGATAAGATATTTGTTTTATTACCCCGAAAGACATTCCAAAATAAATAGGAAAACGCATTTTGTTTAACAAATAGTTGTATAGCACTTTGAAATAATTTAACCAAACTTCTTACTAAAATAATTGAGAAAAATTGTTGGCCTTTTCCAATTTTAGAGTAAACATTAAATTTCAAAATGTAGAATATAATAAAAGTACTGCCACGTTTGCTATTTTAATCAGCTTTAAACTTTAAGTACTTGAAATACAGCTTTTTTAGTTAAAGTTTTTTTATATTATAAATTGGCAAAAATAGATTAAATAGAATATTAATTAGAAAAAAATATTATATTAGATAAGTAGATACCGTATATACTCGCGTACAAGTCGAGAAATTTACGTCAAATTTTCAGGTCAAAATAGTCACTTCGACTTATCCGCGGGTCAAAAAACGTACAAATTAATTTTTAATGAAATCATTAAACCTTTTTTTGGTACTTCCGTATTATCTTACCCCCAAAAATTAAATTATAAAATACAATTAAAATGACAATATAAAAAATGAGAGAATACATTATTGATGACGTTATTGAACATTATTGAACATGAATTTATTAAGGCTATCTGTGATTTATGTGATTATGTGAGTTTATGTGGCGCAAACGTGTTCTAAGCAACAGTGCCGATGTGTTCGACACTTATCTCAACGACATTGTGGTTTTTCTGGCCACCTGGATGACCATTTACAAACTCTTTACAAACATTTGCTGAGTTTGTAACTGTGATTTAGAAAATAAATATAATAATTATATGTGTTCTTTTTTAATTTAATTTTTGTGGGTTAGATAACACGGAAGTACCCTTTTTTATTTTTGTTACTTCGACTTATACGCGAGTATATAAGGTAGATAGATAAATTAATACATAAATTTAAATAAATCTGACTGGATAAAATTCAATGTTACAAAGTTCAGGAGATGGTTAATAGGTTTTTCTTAATTCTTATTGTTAAAATAATTAACAATAAGCCATATTCTTTTATTCTAAATAAATTTTAAAATTGTGAATCCCTAAGCTGATTTTCTAATTCTGACTAGTGCTAAACCCCTCCCCTTATTGCACTCTTTGTTGAATGCATCTACTTCAAAGCTTGCTTCAAAATTTTCCAGTTTCTGATGCATTTTTCATCGACTTCATATTGGTGACATGCCGCCATATTATCATGCTCCTCTGCATATAACAAATCTCCAATTTCATTGCTGTGGAATGAGATTTTCTTCGGGTCACATTTAAGTTGAGTTCCTTTGAAAATAACGTATTTATTTGACATTTAAGATTTGTATTGTTAAATACAATATCAATTATTCAATATGCAATAAATATAAATGAATAACGATAGTCTAATATCCCAAAAAACAATGTTTATTGTCTAGTTTCAAGTTTTTATAACTGAAAAATGGAAAATTGATTAAAGAATAAGAAATATTTAAATAGTCCATCTATATTTCACGTTCAAGAAATTTATAAAAATTTACAGTAAAATAAAATGTGCTGCTTATACGGGAAACTTTATTTCAAATCCTTAAATGTTGATGTGCGTCATATACATGGGTGCGGACTTTACACCATAAAAAGGGGTAACTATAAATAAAAATTATTAGCTTGATTACTGTGAGGATTTATAATTTTAAAAACTAAAAGTAGAATGTAATTTTAAAATGTGAAAATCTTAAACAGAATATTTATAAGTATTATGAATAGAAAATCAACGTAGAAATACTTGCATAATTATTTTTAAATTTAAGAATAATTCTAAAAATAATAATTGGGGATTTATCGCATTACTGAATTAGTGTATTTTAGATTTGTGTGATTTTAAAAATTATTGACTGAATTAAAAACGCCTCAAAATATTGAATATTTGTTTTAATAATACTGAACTACAAATTCATCTTAATAGATACAGAAAATTTAAATACAATAGAAACTAATAATTACTAACTAAATTACTTTTTCGAACTCGTATACACATATTTTGTCAAAATTGTTAGAGTTGTGTTTAGAAAATATTTACAACAATTGCTCGTTTAATAGTATTACATAAAACTTTAATTAGACTTAATTATTCAAATAAAAAATACAGAATCTTAAAAGTACGGTAATCCCAATTTAGAAACACAGATCTAGATCATTATTTATATTACAATATCCACCGCAAACTCGGAAGTAGTAGTTGAGGGTTAGTTTTGATTTGATTGTGATTAAGCTTTTTTATTACAATGAATATCATAAATAGAATACGCAATATATACGAAATAGTGCAGAGTATTAAGTGTATTTGAATAACTTGTGCATAAACCTTGTTTTCAACTACATCATATATACTCATATATAGGTATATTCACGTAAACATCATTTTTTCAATTCAAAGGTTTTGTTAATTTTATAAAGTTCAATTGATATAACGCATTTTAGATAAATTACAGTGACAAATACAAATTTGATGAAGGTATGAAAGGTGAAAATATTTCTTAAGCATTTGAATTTTCATTTTCTTTCCTTTATTTTATATATTTACGAGGTTAAGTCGACTTATTAATGCGAATAACGAATTTTCATTATATTCTTAATAATTAACAATTTAGCTCGGAATAAATACTTGTTTTATTGAAATCAGTTTAAAATGTTTTAAGTCAACTAAATTCTGCCAAACATCAGTCACGATATTTTTTCCAAATCATTTAATTTTCGTCATTTCGGTTTCTGACTAACCTTTACTAAGCCACTCTTTTATTTATTTTTTGTTATGCACGTAAATTTCATACCAGATTCTTATAAAATTTCCATTGTGAATAAGGCTGCAATTGATAAGATGTATTTCAATCAACTGGAATGTAAATACAATACAAAATATGGAAAAGAATACTAAATCAGCCATTTAAAAAATCGGTTTTTTATGATCTTATATATGTACACTGTTAAGCGTTTTCTACTTTGAAGTCTTACATATCGCAAATAATATTCTTTAGAAAGTAGAAAGAATCCAGCAACATTTCCCCCATTTTATTAGCCTGTGGTGTGTTTATATCCCTATACACCTGTTTTCATGGAATAATTACTTCAATAATCTAGTGTGGCACCCGTAGAGGTTTAAACATAAACTAAAGTTTATGGTTAGGTTTTTACGGGTACCCGGACCCGTACAACACGGGATGATAAAATTTTTTAATAAAGTATATAGTTCTATTACACCACAGCAAAAATTTATTCATCTTCAAAATTCTAAAACATATTTTCAATTCCACTATTAAAACTTTCCAAATCATTCAATCTTTTTAAATTCCGAGTTTGTCTTATAAAAAAAAACATATTCACCATGTAATCACAAAGGCTCGCTCTAAACGTGAATGTATCCTTCTATGGACATTAAAGCACCTCTCGACTGAAGCTTCACTTTCAGCAATTCTAATCATTTTATACTGCATATGAATAATTGATTCTTGTAGGAATTTTTATCCTAGTATCAAATTCCATATCAACCAAAAACCTTTCAGATTCTGGTATTCCAAGAGCATTGAACCAATTGGCAAGCCTATGAAAAGCCTCATCTAAACCTAATTTCTTTGCTAAAAACAGAAATAGTGTAAAAAATTAAATTTTAGTATATAATTTTTCCTAGCTTCAAGAACATTTTCTAATGGATCCCCTGTGTCTCCGATTCTAGAAAGTATTCTGATAATTGCATTATCAAAATTCACCCAATCAACACTATTAGTTTGTGCCAAGTTTAAAATATCTATAAGTGGTTTCACTACAAAAGTTACATTACATATATTTATATTTATTAAATTCTGATTTTCAAGCCTATTTGACCTTAAGTAACGAAAAGATCATTAAATTTATCAAACACACTCTTCCAACGTCTCTATATCTATTAAAATTTACCTATTTTAATATATTCTAGTAGAATTTCATGTGAACCTTTTGCTTATCTGTTTATTAATTTGTTATTTAATAATAATTATTTAATATTACGACCCGTACAAGCCTAATTTTAACATTACAGTTTTTGGGCAGTAGGATTTGTATGGTATCACGACAATTAGTCTACAGACTTTTCGTCAACAGACTTTTGGTAAACGATACCAAAAGTCTTTAGACGAAAAGTCTGTAGACCTAGTGTCGGTAGACGAAGTATCATTTACCGAAAGTCTGTAGACGAGTTGTCGTGGAACCAATTTGTACAGGTTGCTTTTTTTTACAGGTGCCACTCTTGGCTATAAAATTTAAAAAATCAATAAACTTGTATTATGAAAACACACAAACTTACCTGTGTTGAATTTTAATGTTTCATGAAATTTAATATTTACTATAGCATTAAGAAAGGGGTAGAAAAAAAGTTTAACAGACAAACATAACATAAACCTGTTTGCATGGAATACAATCATTTATAATATTAAAAAATCAATAAACTTATATTATCGAAACACCCAAATTTACTTGTCTGCTGAATTTTAATATTACATGGAAGAAAAGTATTTTTTATAAAAATTGAGAAAGTGGTAAAAAAATTAATTTAACACAACAGATACTAAAACATGCATATAAAGTTTATATTATAAACATTGGTATCTAGAAATATTGCATGGAATAAAAGTATTTTAAAACTTTATTATTTACAATTTATTTAAAAAAATGAAGCATTAAATTTTTGGTAAAAATTTGGGGAACTCTACTTTGAATTATAGAGAAAATGACGAAATAACTTCGTAAGATTTATTTATAAAATTATTATAAATTTAATATTTCTATAAAATTTCATATATTTCTGTTAAAACGCTGCCATTTTGCGAAGATGAACAGCTGACAAAAATTTCAAATATTTAACCAGGTCCTTTTATCTCCATCGATTTCTGGGAGAAATCAACAATCATAAGTTTTAATAACTTAATTAAAAAAGAATACTATGACAGGATTTCAGAACATAACAAAATTCGAATAATTAATGTCATGGAAAATGGCGAACATTGCTATGATTTTGGAAGATGACAGGGAATCACCAAAAATTCAATTTGAACAATCATTTACATATACAAGAAATTTGGAGAAAATAAAAAAAGATGGCGACAAACAAATTATTTCAAAAGATAAGGTAAATAATTTGTTCGATTTTACCAAGTTCAAATTTTATGCATTCCTGAAAAAAATGGGCAATTTCCTGATTCAACAAAATTGCATGGTCTCAAAGTAAGGTCATGTGTCGCAGCACGAAAATCGGATCGAATATGTAATGTGATTCCTAAAATAAGTGTGGTGCAACAAAAATATTATATACATAGATGAATGAGTCTTCAACACATGAACCATCTAATCACTCGAAAGAAAGAAAACATGATAAAGACTACCAAGTAATCGAGGTCAATATATCACTAGTTCTTTCTATAGGCGTAAAACCACCAATCGATCAAAAATTAATTTTAAAATCCTTGAGGAAGGACACCTTTCAACTGTTAATAAATGAAGTCACAGCAAAATTGAATGGCACTGAATACAATCTCATTCAAGATAATTCTTCCATTCACGAAGGAGCATTATCTCAAAATAATTACATAAAACGCCACCGTACAGTCCGTTCCTGAACCCAATAGAAAGTCTTCAGTAAAATCAAATTTAGCATTCAGAAGTCAAAATCAAGAGCAAATGGATTCAGCTCCATGTCCTTCCCAAGTAGATTCGATGTTGTCAAGGAGACATTTGAAAATGAACCAAATAAAGAAAATTATAAAAACATTCTATTATTTTTAAAGTAATACAATTTCTTCACATTTTTTTGTATTTATATATTATATTTCGGATTGATTTTTTTGCGGATTCCTAACAATCGGCCGAAATTGTAAAAATCTTCGCCATTTTCCATTGCATTTACTAATCTGATTTTGTCAAGTTCTGAAAGTCTATAGAAATATTAATTTATAAATTTAGGTTAACACTAGATTTAAGAGTAAAAATAGCTGTAAAAGTAGGTAATACCTACTAGGTATACCTATTTCGATATGCGAAAGGAGGGAGTCGGTAGAGGAGAGTAATTAATATTTACCTATATTTCATGACGTATCTAAAAAGCAACATATATATTCAAAAAATAATTAATCAGTATTATATATATAAATAGTTAAACATACATGGCAATGATTTAATTATAAGATAATGCCAATCAAACATTCTTTTCACGAGATATTTCGACAGTTTTCCTGTCATCGTTAGGTGGCATATAATAACTGAATAAATTAAGGATTTTTAAAATGTCGAAATATATCGTTTTTGTAAATGATTTATTATAGTGCATTACAACGATTCTACATATCGAAATTTCGCATGCATTTTTTTACCATGTGTTGTGTGTGTCATTTTATTTTTTCTACCACTTTCTATATTAAATGCGTTTATTCATTGCAACGCTAAAATTCAACACACAGGTAAGTTCGTGTGTTTATATAATATAAACTTATTGATTTTTTAAACATTATAGATGTGTCTTTTCATTGCAAACGGGTTATGTGTATTAAATTAATTTTTTCTACCACTTTTCAATTTTATTCGATATAGGCATTAAGTTTTCACACACAGGTAGTTTTGTATGTTTCTCTAATATAAGTTTATGAATTTTAATATATATTATAAGTTTTATTCCTAGCAAACGAGAGTATATTAATAAAAGAATATATTTCTATGGAAAAAAAAACAACTAGAAAATTTGATCAAATACTTTATATTTTATTTAAATCGCTATTTCTGAATAATATTATATTTATAAACATGTTAATTAAAAAAAATATTTTGAAACGTAGATGAGGAAGTTGTAATCGCATCTCCATTGGAAAATCCTGTGTCATATGGTAGTATTATTGACCACGCCGATATTGGTAATAATTGTTTTTTTGGATTGCTATGATATAAAGATAAATAGGAACTATACACGACAGGAGCGAACCTTCATCATCAACAAGTAATAAATACTATCATAGCACATCGGAAAATTCGTACGATTCCCTTTCTGACGCTTTCTCAGATACTAATGTTTTTCGATTAAATGTAAATTTATCATTTTATAAACATGTCAATTTACTTTTTTTATAAAGTTTTATCCTTAATTATTTAAAAATGACACCTTGTTTCCTTCAAATTTGTCAAAGTTCCTAAATAATATAGAACAAACGGGTCGCACTTGTTAAGAACCGATGTTTTTAGTTTTCCGTTAACTCATGTGGCATTAACCTCTAAGTTTTTGAACTTTTCGCATTGATTTTACTTGGCGACAACTGGTCTTCCAGTCGCAATTAATTTGTTTTACCACTTTCGTGTGGTTTAACGACTATTTTTTTCTAAAGCGCGTCCAAACAGTAGAACACCGGGAATGGGGTGTGCCATTGAAGTCGAAATTTGCGCTTTTAAATTTTGCGAACCATTTCTATACAAATTTCTCGTGATACGTCCGTAGCTGTAGCACCACGATAGAACGCAAAAAGCAAGTGGTATTGAAAACGCAGATCTTTGTCAACTTGACACCCAATTATTAGGGCTAGAAATAAAGAAAAAATAAAATTTCTAGAAAACGATGACAACCTTATTTTAGAATAAATAATTTGCTTTTCAAATACATACAACGCCTTACTAAACACAAACAATATGACAGCAAAAGATTAAATCGAAATAAACGAACGGATTTATGCCTCAACCTAATACGTTATCATATCCGTATTATTATGACAATAGTCCATTTACAATGAATCGAGAACCAATGTTTAAAATTGAAGCTTTGAAGAAATTAAAAATTCAAATAATTATAAATAAAAAAAATATTAAGGTGTTTGTTTTGAAAAGTATATACACGAAGCATTCTTAAAGTACCTTAAATGAAAAGATTATTGGCGTAGAAAATTCAATTTTATTAAAGCAACGGCATACAAACTAGGCAAAATTTATAACTAAATAAATAATAAGTGCAGTATTTAATAAAAATACACTATTTCCCTTGAAAGGAATGGCTAAATGAGAATGATATTCAGTCTTTTATCATTATTGTAACGAATTTTCACTCAAAGAATTACATAAATCGTACAGAAAGAATATCCAATAATTACTCAATTTGGTAAGGAATTCTTTCGAGATAATTTATTCGGATATCAAAATTATCTGGCACCGAAATTTATTTAATGAATCTGATTCTTCGTCCAAGCTCCAATACTGATTGACAATGGGAGCTCATAGTAGCCACAGAAGAGAATTATCACGCAGAATATCATAATTTCCTTTTCATTCACACGAAAGCCATGGTTATTGGTTTGTGCCGCATAGCAATTTGACTAGGTCACCATATGATCCACAAACTCATCAGTGAAATTTAGACGAAATAGTTCGAAGGGTTGACTTAAGTTTTTTAACATTAGCAATATCTAATGGTGCTTATAAACTTTCCAAAAGAAATATGAATACATTAGGTTCGTAAAAGGAACGCTGGTCGCTAACTGATTAAATACTTATTACCGATAAGTTATTTTGCATTGGCGTAATATTCGGCGTTAGGTTATGCCAAAAGTATATGCCTATAAAAACTTTAACAAAAGGCGCAATGTATTTAATTAAAATTAAATGGTACGACTCCCAGTTCGATTGTTAAATGTCTAATTTTTAGATATGTACCTGTATAAATGTATTTGCTCGAAACATTATTTTTAAAAAATTATTCTATTTTATTTGTTTTTTATCCCGAAAAAGAATTATGAAGCGCCATAAATAAAATCTTGTACACACAATTTGCAAGCTGGTTACTTCACTTCTATTTACAAGAGTTGACACCTACAATTTGTATATTATTATATTTTGTGAATTATGACTTACCTAATGATAAAATGGGTTTAAATGCATTCTCAGTAAATCATTCTCCATTGCACATTTCAATATTATTTGAATGACATATTATCAAATAATTGAAAATGACTTCCAATATTATAAGTCCAAATTCCGAATTTGTTTGCTATAAATTTACTTATGAATCATGCAATCAAATAAAAATTTAATATTTTAGAAAAATGTTTGGCTATCTGATTTTTCAAGGAAAAACCCCAATGTTTTGAATCGAAAATACTTTTTATACTTTTGGTATGATAATGCTATAAAAGTTTTTTTACTGTTTTCTAGGTATTTAATCGTAATTTCAGTTTTCTATGGTTTACCTGTAGTTCAATTAGTAATACAATATCAAGAAGTAATCGCTTATCTACTGTATATTATTATTATTATTATTATTATTATTATTATTATTATTATTATTATTATTATTATTATTATTATTATTATTATTATTATTATTATTATTATTATTATTATTATTATTATTATTATTATTATTATTATTATTATTATTATTATTATTATTATTATTATTATTATTATTATTATTATTGTTATTATTATTATTATTATTATTATTATTATTATTATTATTATTATTATTATTATTATTATTATTATTATTATTATTATTATTATTATCATTATTATTATTATTATTATTATTATTATTATTATTATTATTATTATTATTATTATTATTATTATTACAATTTATAGAAACTCGATAATACTGGGAATCAAGATATGTGTTACTATAACTTTCGTTGTACGAAACCATTTTATATATTTAGTGCTTTCAATAATGTCATTTCAAACATAGGATATGTATTACTTGGTATTTTATTCACATTACTTACGTGGAGAAGGTGAGTAAATGAATTTAACATAAACTTTTAATTTACTTGAGAATATGTTCATAATAATTTCAAAAATTATTAATAAAAGATATGAAAAGCCTTTGTTGCAAGTTTCAAATTTATTCAAAACAAAAAATTAGAATTTTCGACTTTGACATTGAGTCCTCCTCAATCTGCCAAAAG
Organism: Schmidtea polychroa; assembly: GCA_959609185.1. Classification (NCBI taxonomy): domain Eukaryota; kingdom Metazoa; phylum Platyhelminthes; order Tricladida; family Dugesiidae; genus Schmidtea; species Schmidtea polychroa. The sequence goes on from CAUHTR010008081.1 coordinate 70,440, forward strand.
AAATAGTTTGAATTTGAATTTGAAAATTTTGAAATTGTTTTAAAAAATATCGGAAAAATCGTTTGAAATTAAATCACGTTCTAATCAAACTGTATATAATTCTAAAAAAATCAAAATTTTTAAATTCAAATTCAAACTATTTCTTTTGGCAGATTGAAGAGGACTCAATGTCAAAGTCGAAAATTCTTAACAAATTTTTAACAGTTGGTTTTCCACTTTTCAAAGCATTTTTAAAAAAAAGCATATCATCGAAAACTTAAAATTAAATCACTTCCAATTTCACAATTAAGCTGTATGGAGGAATTTATGTAGGCATTCTTGAGAAATCGACAAACTTATACAAACTAATTTGTAATTACTGTTTAGGGACTTTTCAGTCACATTCTATAGTTGAAATGTATAACATCTTTTTGAAAATAATAATCTGAAACAAAGAATATGTTTTTATTGTCCAAAATTTGAATATTTCCGATATATAAATTATATTACATGATGAAGATATGAAAAAATTTTTTGCAATAAAGGTTTAAGTGTCATGCAAAGAAATAATTTATAAGTTAAAATAATAAACTTAAAATATGCTACGATTGTAAAAGATTTTATTTCTTGTTACAATTATTTTTTATTTAATTATTATAAAAAATAATTATCGACCACTTTATCTTTATTTATGGATGAGAACACAACTTTGCTGTTTTCTTTTATAATGTACATTTGTAGCCAGTTGCGAGTCAGAATTTCCGGCCTTTTAATGAAAACCTTGATTTACATACTTTTTAAAATATTTTTAAAATTCTTTTTTATGAGTTTTTTTTAATAATAATAACATATAATAAATTTTTATTATTTTTAATAATTAAATTGATATTTAGAGAAATATATTACCAAGAAGGATTTAAAGTAGTTATTTACTTTAATTAAGAACATGTGATAGATATGTTGCTTAGAATCGTGGAATACCACAGTATTATGGGTTATTTTATGCAATGGGAGTTTCATTGACAATGGAGGGAATAATGAGTGCATGTTACCACATTTGTCCCAGCAGTAATAATTTTCAATTCGGTGAATTTCGAATAAATTATAACCTTGTTATAAATTGAATTTTCTAGATACTGCATACATGTATATTTTAGCATGTTTATGTATGATAAAAATTTACCAAACTCGTCATCCTGATGTTAATGCTACAGCTCATTCTTTTTTTATGACCATGGCATTGTTTATATTCGTATCAGTTATTGGAGTAGTGACAGTAATTATATTATTTATTTAAATTATTTTTCTAAAAATATTATTTTGTTGACATGCTCGTTTATTATCATACCTGACTAATGTTGAATTTCTTTTTTTCATATGCGTTAGATGCAATCAAATGACACTCAATTTGTTTTTCGTTCTTATTCACATTTTGTAATTACACAAATTAAGTAGCGTAAATATGGGTCCACCACTGCGGGGGGGTCAATTTTCAAGCCTGAAAAAATGATATATATTTTAATTAATAAATGCACAGCAGAAAGGTCATTTTTGAAACTTAAATTCATCAAAAAATCTTCGTAATTCGATGGGTCAAGAACACCTTAGTGGTTTAGTCTTGTTGAGCATTGAAGGTTCCTTATGGGCAAAAGTTATGGATGTTGACCAGCTCATTGACCGATTTGCAGAGATAAAGAATCGTCGTAAGAAAACTCATCTGTACTGACAGTACTATACTAAATACAAAATTGTTGTTGATTTATGATTTCATAACATTGAATTAACATTTAATCAATTTTAATGCAAATCGAAAGCAATTAATAATAAAACAAATTATAAATCAAAATCATTAAAATATGTTTCTCAAAAGTGAGTCGATAATTAAAAACATAAAATTATTGTCTACCAGATTAAAAAAATAAATTTAAATTCAATAGCATAGAACCAATTTTCTTGGACTTAAATTTCGGAGCTGTGATTCATGCAAATATTAAAATTTCAAACCATTTTAAAATTATAATATTTTAGACATTTGATTTTATAATGCTTAAAACTTGCATTTCATCAATTCCAAATTTTTCTAGTGGCCTTGATTTTTTACATAAAATGAATTATGATGACCTTCAGTATCTACAATGTCCAAAGTTTTTTCTATGACTTAGTTTATTTTTTCATCAAAAAATTGTACGTTAATTGTACAAAAAAATTTCTATATCCACCAGTTTTGGCATCCATCTTCAAGTAATATAATTCCCCCCCCCTAAAGCTTTCTTGATCTCATTGCAACCACGCTCTGCTTTGGTGATGATTAAATAGGTGAATATCATCATTAAGGTTAAATATGGTAAGGGATGTTGCACTAAGGCAAACCATCTCGGTAGTACCATCAAGAAATGTTTCCTTATCCATTGTAACTGTAATTTTCGACGACTTAAAGTTAGGTGTTTGTTGTATGTTGATTGAGTTTTGATTTCTTGGATAATTGACCACAAATATTTACTTTGATAAGAACGTCTTGTTGCTGCATCTTTGCCCTGTTCGTTCTTTTTTAAACTAGTTTTTCATAGACGTCGATATGATTTCTTTTGCCAAGCCGCCAAAGATTATATTTTTTCACAACACTCGTTCCAATCGCCTCGAAGCTGTATCATTGTGATATGTAATGTTGCAAATAGCCGACTTCTTTTTTTATTTTCATATTTAAATGTGGAATCTCAGTTAAATCTTCTTCCGTTAAACTTGTACCAATCATGACTCCGTGTTTCATTGACTGATCCATTGGATGTGCATCTATTTAATTTAAAAAAAGATATAAATTTACAAATCGAAATATAATAATATTAATTCAACTGATAAATTAACCTTCCATTGGGGGGCACTCGTTGCTAACAGCGATAGGCTCATTGGATCTGTGCTCTTCAACTTTTTCTACAACAAAACATTGCTTTTTATAAAAAATTATTTTTAAATGTGGGGAAATAATTAACACACTAATAAAAAATTTGATAATTATTAGTCACCTTGCAGATATTTTAGTGGTTTTGGAAGAAAAACATAAGTTAGTAACTATCGTCAAAAGTTTTTACGGTGCAATGTCATTACGCTAAGTGAGGTTATGTTTACATGTGGAAGATTACTTAAACTTTTCAACCGCCGATATTCCTGAATTCGTTTCTTGAGTTTACCGTAAGTAGGGTTGGTTCATTATATTATGTCCTTAATGATATCAGTAATAAAATACATAAACTATTAATTCCAAGTTTGTCTTTAGAGTATAGGTGGCCACACGTTTAGGTTCCAGGGCGCCTAGTTGATAAAAATATTGATGGCGGTCAAATGATATTTAAATTTAAATTTTTGTGATAAGACAATAATAAAAACTATTTTATGATGCATATTCAACTGTGTATTTTAACAAAGAATATTATAAATTAGACAATACAAAAAAATCACATTAAAGACACAGAAAATTCATTATAATATTTGAAATCTTAAAAGTTAATTTTTATTTCCACCAAGAGTTTTGTATTGTATATGTGCGTATTTACTAGATTAACGCCGGGTTGAACCCTAAACAGCAAAATAAAACGGCCGTCGACTCTTTGGTCACCTATAGCTTTAGAGCATATACCAATTTGGCCATGTTCTTAAATTTGTTTTGATTTTGTTCGTAATATCATATATTTGATGATATTATTTTCATATCCAGGTGGACAATAAGATAATATTTTGGGTTTTTTTCCTTATTCTCTATTTATGCATATGTGGCTTTCTGACAAGTGAAGTATATTACATGGGATGTTGGAAACTCGGTAAAGTGTTTTAAAATTTATTTAGTATATATAATTTGTTAAATTATCAAGTATCATTGATATGTAAAAACCAAATTATTATGGAATTATCATAAAATTATACGTATAGTGATATAAACGAACAGATATAGCCTTCATAATAGAAGATAGACAAAAGTTTATATTTTAAAAGTTTATTTATTTCTATACATGTAACAAGTTTTTGAATTTGTCTTGTTGAAGTTGGCATTGTTTCGCCTATATAATTACTATAAGAACTTTTTTCAATTTTCACCACTGATTTCTTTTCAATTGACATTGTATTTATTAAAAAGTTTGACTATGAATCAGTAAATATATCGATGTATTTTTGATATATTTACTGATTTTCGACACTGCCCGTTTCAAGTGATTTTTCATATCATCAAATGAAGGATGTGGCCAATACATCTACCAATTTCGCGACAACATCAATGAAGCCTACGTTATTTATAATAAAATTTCAATAAATTGTTTTTACTTCTTTAATTAATTAAAATTGAATTATTTTTTCAAAAGCATTATGGAGTCATATTCATGTATTTGCAATTTTTTTAATTGCAAAATTCACTTAATATCAAGTTTTTACGGAGCACCTGCAATTTGACTTGTATATGTACACACAAATAAGTTTACCTAATAGAATGTCCCATAATGGAAATATTTGCAAATAGCAATGACCTCCAACTACAGGAATATTATGACAGTGAAATTTTTGCAAAGCTTATGTAAGCAGAAACAAGGAGCAGACAAATTTGATGTGAAAGATTCGACAGTTTCAAGACTGATAAGCAGAAGGCGGAAATTGTATATCAGTTATCTTATACTTTGAAAATGCAAACTTCAAAGGGTAAATTGGTCTAATAACAAATTTTTTTCTGACGAATATGCAAATTTTACAGTATTTAAAAAAATCGGGAAATGTATAATTTCTTGATTCCATTCACAAGTTAGATACTTCACACTAGTACTGACCCAAGGGTATATGACGGTATTGACTGGCTACATTTTATTATTTTATATCCATTTGCTTTACTTATAAAAGCTTCAATTTGAATCGCACTTCATTGTCAACATATGAACCAATGAAATACACAATAGTTTCTCGAGGGTTTTGTTTTCGGAAAAGAGACATTGTCAAGCCTTTGACCTATAAGTCAATACCTACTCAACCTAGACTAAAAGCCTGACCTACTTTGCATGACATTTAGCTAGTCTTCTATGCTAAGAAATAAATATAAAGAAACAAACTTTATACATACTTGGAGGCGAGCGAAGTGATTTTATGTTGTAATGGAAACACAATTAATTTAATGTTCGAATTAAGCTATAATCTCAATAAATAATTTTAGATATTTTGCATTTATTAACCCCTTTACCGGTAGACCCGAGGATACTCGTCAAGCCAAAACCGGCTGATATCCGGTAGACCCGAGTTAACTCGTTTTATATATTTGAAAGCGTACTGCAGCACGGTAGACCTGAGTATACTCGGCTAAACGTAAATACGCGTTCTAGGTCATTCAGAATAAAATTGATTGAGAAAATCTTGGAGAGTTTCCACGTTCCATGTAAAGGTCAACGACAAGGGAGACCATCCGCAGATGTTGTAAACCCATTGCGACTGACTGAAAGGCACTTTCCGAAGTTTATTCCGGCGAACGATGTCAAGGCTCTTCCCACACGTCGCTGTAAAGTGTGCTGCTCACACAACAGTCCAGGGGCAAACAAGAAAGTCCGCAAAGAAACAAGATACATGTGCAAGGAGTGTGACGTCCCTCTGTCTCCTCTACCTTGCTTTGAAAATTATCACACACGAAAGACATATTAGGAAGCCGAACTTTACAACAATACTAAAAACTGCTTTATTTGTTATTAATTAGTTAACTGTTATTCGTTATTAGTTGTTCGTTATTGTAGATAAAGATGTTTGAAAAATAATTAAAAGATTAATTTTTTTATAGCCGCAAATAAAGTTGCCAGTTAAGGGTCGATTTCAGAAAAAGAAGTTGACGGTAAAGGGGTTAATATTTACTGAGTCTCTACATATATATATATATATATATATATATATATATATATATATATATATATATAGTGGTGTGCTGGAGCCGGCTCGCGCGAGCCGTTTATTGGCAATAAAAAAAATCGCCGGGCCGGTTGTTAAATTAATTGAATTGCCTAACAAAAATTTAAAACTAACCATTAATCACTTATTTTGATGGTAGTAGGCTTTGATATTTGAATTTGTGTCATATATAGTTTTGTATTGTTATAACAATTTACATAGTCGTTCATATTAGGCTGGAATGTATTAATGTGTACACGTTTTAGTTTAATAAAATAAAATTAATAGCTAGCTAGTTTAATATAAAAATATTAAAACTAAATTTACAATTTCTAATAGGTAAGTAATAATTATTATTAAAATATATTAAAACAAATTAGGAATACTAATTTTATGTAAATTATAGTGATTATTTACCCAAAATGAAGAGAAAACAGGGATATTTATTGTCGTTTTTTGCTCCGCAGCCGACAATGACTGTAAAAACAATTGGCAACAGATTAAACAATTCTGCAGTTACACAAATAAACTCAAATATCATAACACCTGATTTTAACGAACATATTGAAGAAACATCTGTTGTACCTGTAGACATCGAGGAAGATTTATTTTCAAATACCAATTTAGCCGCTTATTTTGAAAGTGGGGCAACTCCATTCTTGTTAATATCGAGAATATTAAAAGTTTGAGTTTCAATAAGTTTAAAAATGTTGATCTTTTTTTTATTTTGTAGTTATAGATTATATGGATTTATTATACAATTTATGTTTATTAAGATATCTGAAGAAAATAAAAAGTTTTGCTTTAACTTGAAAAAGACTTGCTCCACTTTCAATATAAAGATACAATTATTACCTATTATGTTATTATGGTAATATTAGTGGGTTTTACTGTCATTTATTTTATACTATTATATTGGTACATATTAATGATTTACACATTAATTATACCAATAATGAATGGAGGTGTATTTGGGTTTTACCGATTCATAAAAGATTTTTCAAATTACTTTATACTCATATTTAGTATTATTTAATTTTATTTAAATAATATTAATTTTTGATTTAGATTGTAAAATTTTCAAGAGAATATATAATATGATTTTGATCGATAAATGGAAAATTTTCATTCCAACATACAAAAGGCGGATGGGGATTCTTTCATTTTTTAATGCTGTTAATTTTGCTATGTTAGAATTTTAATATATATTTATAATAATGCAAAAATACGATTGACAATATAGTTAAACTGTACACTTCCGTCTTTACTAAATTAAATGTGTTTTGCTATACCGATAAACATTTTTTACAGTCACTGCCCGCCTAATAACCATAATATGTTTTGCGTCACCCAGTTATTTTTATAGAATATCGATTTTTAACACTTTACTATTAAAACAAATTCATAAATAAATCTCAAAATTTAATCAATATCTTTGAAAAGTATTCAGACAATGTCACAGAAAGTAAACGCCTGTTCTCTTTGGATGTAAATGTAGTGACAAGGAAAAGAGGAAGTCTTAGTGACTAAAGCGTTATTGCAATATGTTTATTTCAACGTTTCTTTTTTGTAAAAGGCAAAAATCTAAAGTATATAAATTATATGTATGTGAATACAACAGTGACTCAAATTAAACTATTTTAATGAATTTTCAATTCTTTTATTTATTTTTTGCGTTTTATATTTATTATTATAACATAATACGAAATAAAAATGAATTTTATTTGTTTATAAAGTATTTGACAATTTTTTAAATTTTGGTTTTTATTTTCTTTATTTTTAAAAAAATTTCAGAAAAAAACATTTTTTTAAATATTTTTTTATTTTTAGAAAATCTTATCAAAATTCTCACAATTAAGCAGCTCTATTTTCCACGTTCTAATTCGTTCGTTTTCTCTTATAAAAATAATTTTTCTATTTACTCTAACAGTTTTAACCATACATTTTTATATTTTCTCATTTAAGGTTTTATTTAAAAGGTTTTCTGTCAGATATGAATATCTATAGTAATTAAAGAAAGGAAATATTCTGCTAATTTGACAAATTGATTTAATTTGGCGACCCAGTTCAAAATTCTTTGCTACCTATAATTTTGTGCGAATTACTTTCGACTATATTTGATACCTATTGAGAAGCTTGACCTGGTATCCATATCGAAAAATCTCAAACCGAAAATTTTTACATATACTATTTTACTTATATAAATTTACATGTTTATGCATGTTCAAATAAGAATGCTTAAATCATAAAAGTTTTTAAAAATTATTCGATTAAGTTAAACAAGTAATTTAAAAATGTACATGGAAAGGTTCCTAATTTTGGTAAATTTTTCTGGGCACAAAATTGATGTAATAATAATTTATTAATTTTACAAGTTAATACGACAAGTATTATTTAACCAGATTCTAGGACGTTTATTCACCTTACAATTCATCGCGGACTGTTCATCGTCGGACTGTTCATCATGATATATTAATTTGCTTTGGATATATCTGTGCAATTTCTATTAATTTATATATTTACTTTATTTTAACATAGTAATACGTATAGTAAGATATATCCAATGCAAATTAATATATCATGATGAACTGTCCTCTTGATGAACCATCCTGTGATGAACAGTCATTTTGATGAATTGTCCGCGATGAACAGCCCGGCGATGAATCGTCCGGATACTATTTAACCATTGTATCTAGTAGTAATTATTTTCTTAAACTTTTTTATCGAATAAAATACCTACATTTATTGTAATCATTTATCATTTATATTAAACCAGAATTAAAAGAAAATAAACTTTACAATTCTTTACATATTTTCGGCGTTTAAAAATACGGTAATTCAAATATCAATACTGAAAAAGCGAAAGATAAAAAAGAAATACAGTTAAAAATGATATTTGGTAAATTTAAAGACATATATTATTTATAAATTTACAAACATTTAAGAATACATTAAAATAGTTTAAATTTTTTAAATAGTTACAGTAAAGGACTTATTAAATAATATATTTTAAATGTTACAAATGAAAATTAAAAGTACCAAGTTTTCTTTTGGAATTGAAGGACATTTTCTAAATTCACTTAGTATGATGATTTGAATGTTAAATGATCGAAAGTAATAATAAATTATTTGAACAATTCTATTTTGTCAGAATTTAACCGTATATTTCTAATTTGTTTTTTTTCGAATTATATTTTTTATTTAACAATTGCCAATTTTTGGAATTGGAAAAAATTATATATAATTTTCTATCAATTAAACGAGTTTAGCTGTAAAAATATTATTCAAAATAAAAAATGCATAAACTTTGTCGAATTCCATTAAATTTCTTTATAATTGATTAATTCTAGAGCGCTTTATGGAATAATTGAAAGGCCGGACAATTTCCCGTCATTTTTCTTGACTGTGTTTATGGTGAACTTGTTATTGTATTTTGGATTTTATATTTTAATGAAAGTAAGTTTTTGTGCACAAATTTATGAATTTCGTTATTATTAAAATTCGAAAAATTTAACCCTCAATTAAAGTAAAATATAAATAATTTTCATAAATAAAGTTCATAAACCTTTGAAAGTATGACCATGATATTTACATCTCAAATACCTTTTGTTTGATATTTTTTTGATTATTATGTTTTAAAATTTTTGAACCTTGGACCCTTCGGGGTATGACATTTGAACTCACCATTTGAATGATATATAACGTGTAAGGTTTGAAAAACATTTAAGTTTGGACACCCTTTGAAGGCTATTGACCCACCACAAACCTTCGATAGTCTGACCATCATACTGACCTCTCAAATACCTTTCGAATGACCCATGGTTCTATAAAATCCATTGGCGGGAACTCTGAAATTTTAAATTTAAAAACTTTTAGCATGAATCATCAGATAACTCACATGACCTCGAGAATGACTTTGAATGACTCATACGACCTTGAATGAGTCATCCGATGAGTCATGGTCTTTGTTTAAAATTTGACCTTGAAAAAAATTTTTAAATGGCGCGGGAGGGGGTATCACTGTCCTGGAGGTGACATAATCTACTACTCGTTTGATTTTGTTGAGATTTCCACTGTATTTTGGTATGACTTTGTGATAGCAGTTTATTATTCCGAGAAAACATTTCAGTTTCTATTATGTTTTTGGAAGAGGAGATTCTTCGATAGTCTTTATTTTGTTTTTTTACAGTCTTGTTTCATTTTCATTCAGCATTCATTCTAGTTTTGCTTTAAAATTTCTTAGAAACTCAGTTTTCTCATGTTTATTTTATTTCTATCCAATAGGGGTTTATACAGTTTTCCCAAATAGATCATTCTCGTTTGAAATTTTCTCGATTTGGTCTGATTTTCGTTTAATATGTTACTGGGTAGTGCATCAATTATGTGTGAGCATTATGTTTTTGAGGACTTTATGGCTAATAAGGTTAAGATTAGTTTGGCGAACTGTAATAATTTTTGTGGCGTTCCATTTTGGTCCATGAAAAACTTTGGAATGTCTGGCTTAGGGTTTATTATTGAATTTATTGTTTTTATTAGTGATATACTATAAAGAATTGATTTTATAATTTTTACACAAATAATATAAAAAACTTAAATAACATCACGCTAGACATATATTTTCGGCACAATATTTATCAAGGGCCCTTAAATAATGTTTGTGGTGAAAATAGCTAGCTTGTAACGTTTGATTCACCTTAAGAAAATGTTTGGTAAAATTTAGAAGTTAAAGTATTTAATGGATCATAATTTCACATTTAGAATAAATTGAGAAATTGTTCTGGTTGTGGAATATAAAATTTATTATTGCTATAACTTTCATTATTCTTCTATTCAAGACCCTCATCATTGATATAGTCTAAAAAACAAAAAACCAATCAAATAATTATAATACCGGTTTCTATAAAAACTTGTTTTTGACTTTTATTTAAAATGAATTTATCGTTAGTATTCAAGCTCCATCCATATCAAATTAAAGACGTATTATAATTTTACTATGATTTTTAGGCGATACATTCAGAAAAATTTCATAAGATATCACTTTTTTATGTGATCATATCAATTATATGCTGGGCACCAGCCATTTATTGTTTCATAAATCATCCAACTGATTGGCAGGTAATTTTGATCAACTTGCACCGTTAATGTAACCCTGTTACCCAGAAATCTCCTTCGTTATCAAGAATTGAAAATAAAGCTTGTTTACTTCTTGATTTTTATGATATTCATGATATATGGCACTTTTTGTCTGCTATGTCTATGTTCTTTTCCTTTATGGTTATTTAAATTTTCATCAGGAATACCACATTTCATTATTTCATTAAGGCACTTCAAAATATGGATGATTGCTTAATTCATACCGAAAGAAACAAAATCGCTGTTTTCTAATAAGAGACTATAACTATTTTGTGATTTGATTCTATTTTTTAACACTTTAATATCAAATTTTTTATATAACTTTAAGTTATGATTAGATATTATTTTTCAAGTTGTTTATTTTTATTTTTATAACTAATTTTCAATTACTCTATTTTTATATTATACTAGTGTAGTTTTGCGCTTGTTCACTGGTTATACCATGTTCATTGAGTTGCAATTGCAATTTATCACCTGGGTGATAGGACAAAATGGTACGAACTAAATCAGAGGTGGGGAACCTGCGGCCTTTTGAGTAATACCGATTTTTTTTATTTTTTGGTAATTTTTTGCGTGGTTTCACTTTACGCGATCGAGAAAAATGTTTTATGATGCATATGCCGCTTCACATGCTTTTTATTTATTCGTAGTAGTTTGTCATTAAAAGTTGATAATTAAAAGTTGATAAAATGAAACATTAACAAATATTTTTAATGATTTACAATGTATATATGTATTATGTTTTATGTAAGTATAACATTTTTTTAACAATATACAATATAATAAATTAGATTTGTAAATATATATTTTTTTCATAAAAGATTATTTTAAATTGCGTTTTGGCTAATTTATAATAGTGAATTAAAATAGATAGTTTATAGGGGGGTTAACTTTTTATTTACTGCGGCCTTATGTTAAATCAGATAAGTGAATGTGGCCTTTTGAAATGAAAAGGTTCCCCAGCCCTGTAAATGAATAAAAAAATAACGAAATAAACTGAAAGTTAACCAATAAGAACCAACATTGTAACTGAGTACCCGTTGTAACCGAAAACCTATTTATTCATTATAACTTATATTTTTTATCTAAATTTTATAATTGATTATTATTGTTAAACTAAAGACCGAAGTAACCAGACATTTATGCTAAATAAAGGCAACTTACTTACATTTCCTTCAAAATTAACGCTTTAGGTGTTTGGACAATAATTAATTAACTACATTTAAAAAAATTAACTTATTATTCTACAATTTAATCATAGTACCATTTTGTTCTTGAACCATCACACGAAACATAAATAATGACATGCAATTCAGATGCAATAGGCATGCAAATTTTGATTGATGCTTAATTTTCATCAGCTTGTCAAAATTTATGAGATTCAAGTATATTGAGAAATATTTGTTATTTTATATCAATTTCATAAATTTGCAAATCAATAACTTTAGAAACTTGATATATAATATTGTCAGTGATGTACTTCTATGAATTGTCGAGGTGGTTGCTAAAATTACTTTTTTTGCTATAAAATAGATTTTAGAATTTACCAGACTTTGCATTATTTAACATGGGGACCACAAACAGTTTAGGAATAGCTGAATTACTGTAGATTGTTCCTAAACCAAAAATGTACTCAATTGGTGAAGATCTAGATTCTAGAAGAATTTGTCATGTTAATAAAACACTTTTTCGAAGCAGGAATAAATATGATGAAACTCCATTTGAAAACATTTTAAATAAAAAGTTAGTAAAGGCCTTTGAAGCAAAAAGCACGGAAGATTTTCAAAACGCCTTGAGATATTGAAAATCCAATTCAACTGTCGAAGACTACATGAAAACTATAGATTAGGATTATGATTTTTTTTTAAAAGAGAAGTCTGGTAGTATAAGATGGACTTTTATATAAAAATAGCATATAACATTTTTAGTGATAAATATTCAAAAACATTTATTAATTACAATGTTTATAATGTCTAAATTTGTATTTACAAATCTTATGTTTAGATATTTGTCATTTTTGAATTTTCTTGAAAGGTCTCCTATCATCTTTACGGCTCTTTCAGCCATAATATTGGAACGGGGAACATCAATAACTGATTCTTAATTTAACCAATGTCTTGAAGTATTTTTTTGTCTTCTGATATCGGAATTTAGAGATACCAAGAAGGAGGTCGTCATAAACATGGCCATTAAAATGCGGATCGGAGAATCATGCTTGCTGCCTATACTATGGCTACGAAATGACAAAGATCGGACAGCCTGTCGCGATACTGTGGCATGAGAAAATAGGCAATTATAGTGAATGTTGCTCAAGATTTTTTTGCCAGAAATTGTGTATCATTTGTATGTTTCACATAGCTTAAATAAAAATTTAAAATCATCTCTCGATCCAGGTTTTTTAATAAAAGGTAGTTCCGTCTCTCCACAGTAAGTTTTCTGAAGAGTCTCATATGAGCGGATAATTAAATCAACAAACTCATAAATTATATTTGGGCTCTGTGAATGAGTTGGAAAACTGAAGTCGATTTCAAAAAAAGTCGATGTATAGTATAGATACAAATGTTGAGCGTGTAATGAGGAACAAAATTACAAGTAGTAAATTAACAGCATTCTTATTAAAATATTGTTTCGATTGTGAAGAAGATAAAAGAGAAATTGAGCGTTACTAAATTACAGAGAACCTAATTAAAACGAAACCCTACAGAGAAGAAAGGAAAGTTGAGAATGAAAAAGAACAGAGTTCCAGCGCCAAGTAAATACATAAAATGTATTTTGATAAAAGTGGAAGAATCGAAACTTAATGAAAATGTAGATCCAATGAATAAAAGAAGCTATGCCCAAGTGGTTCTAATAATTACAACCAAATGAAGTCTAAACATTTGTATAAGAATAAAAATTTCCAAAAATGAAATTTTCAATACACCAAATCGATTTCAAGCAAAATTCAATTTTATGGTTGCAAAGAAGAAAGTTATATCAAACGATAATGTCCAAATATTAAATGTTCCAATTGCAATGGAAATTAAGTAAATTGATTTCAAAGACCCAACAATAAAAGAAGCAGTGAGATTTTTAGAAATTTCAATAAAGAAAGAAATTTTAGAAATTATAAAAATTCTAATAATGAGAAAAGTAATGAAAACTTTAGGAATTTTAGAAATCAATACAATGATCGAAATTACAAACAGCGTGTCGCAGCTATGGATGATGAAAACTTCCTAATGGAGGATCGATTTAATGACGAGTTGGAAAACTATCAAGTTATCAAAATGAATAATATAGAATTCAATTGCTTATTGAATACAGGGTTTAAAATAAGTGTTTTAAGTAAAAGAGTAGCTGAACAAAAAAAATAATATCATGAGTGTAAATTATAAAAAGATAAGTTGTGTTAATGGAAGCGAATTAAATATGAGTGGTTTTGGAAATATTAAAATTAAATACGAAAAATTGATTATAATTACAAGTTTTTACATTGCAAATGAAATTTACACAAAAATTAGTTTAGGCATTGATATATTAAACAAAATGAATATCAGATTAATGGAATTACATAAATATAATAATGTTGGTAACATTAGAAATACTAGTTGTTTACTAAGTTTAGAAAGGAATTTTGAAAATAAACGAATTAATACAAATGAATTTGAAAAATTAATAAAAATGAAAGGTATTTCGCCGTCACATGATTTAATAGAGATAATAAAGAGCTTTCCAAATATGTTTGTGTTGAATAAATTGGACATAGGCCTACCAAGTATTTTAAAGCAAACAATACAAACAAATTGTAATCCATTAATGATTAAACCAAGAAGACAACCCATACATTACGAGAATAAACTTAAAGAAATAGCAAAAAATTTGGAGAATAATGGAACTATAAGGAAATGTTAATCCCCTTGGAATTCACTGATTGTTGGTGTTACGAAGAAAAATACAAATGATTTTTGAATGTTCTTAGACTTAAGATTATGAAATTAAAACACTATTTCCAACACTCGTTCGACCACTATCATTATTCGCCAATTTTAACATGACCCCACAAAGTTATAACGTTATTATTATTATTATCATATTCCATGTCTTCAAATTGCCTTTCATTAATCAAATATCTTGACACGAAAATCTTAGATAAAATTGTGGACAAAGAGTAAGAACAAATAAAAATGACGGTCAAGGGACATGATGAAATAGGCTCTAGTCCGTGAATTCAGAGGTGTGTCAGGGCATTAGCAGTCGCTTTGATGGGGCTCTTCTTTTACTAGGAATCCAGGTAAATTGCAGCACCAACTTTACTTGCAACAGGCATTTAACAGTTTACTAAATAGTTATGTAAAGTTACGAAAGAAAAGGGTAAAATCGAGAGTATTGACAGGTTAAGTCGAGTATAGGTATGAAGTCTTTTAGTTAGAAATTTTAATTATATTTTATTTTTATCCTATTTTCATAACCTTGTAAAAAATATTCAAATAAAAAAAGTGTAATTTGATAATTAAATATCTACAGTAGAAATTTGAATTCTTGTTGAATTTTCTAGAATTCAATGCAAAATCTATTTTTTTATGAATTTATTGTCTAAGGATTTCTGGCATCTTCAGAAATTACAAACTGAGAATTAATTGATTAAAAAGTTCACAATTTAAACACAAAAATAATCAATAATTTTATTTAATATCTTTACAGACAATTATTTAATTTGGAATTTAATTATTTATTCGAAGCCTTCCAACGTATATGTACACAAGCTGTTTGGAAAATAAATTATTAGAATGTATAAAATTTTACAATATTTTTCTGGAATGAAAAATGATTTTTCCCGGTTTTGATCATCACAATTCGACATGACTTTTCAAATGCTTATTCCAGTTAAATAATCGTTGAATATTTATTTTCGTAGAATTTAATTCAGAAACATTTGGGTAAACAAAAGCAAATATTTGTTTAATTACTTTCCAAAGTAATAAATATTTTCTCAAAGGACTGAGACTAAATTAAAGATTGATGAAATTTTTTTTAATAAACAATATTATTTTTAAAAATTATTAAATTAGGATAAACATTTCTTGAAAAATTCCAATTTAGATTCAAAAATAATATTTATAAATCTTAGAAGCAGTTTCTCTTGAAAATGACCAAGGATTATCTTTAAATAAACTTCAATTCTTACTGATTTACTATACATCATTTGCAATGGATTGTTACCAAGAAAATAAGAATATTCTATTTATAATAATAATAATAATAATAATAATAATAATAATAATAATAATAATAATAATAATAATAATAATAATAATAATAATAATAATAATAATAATGATAAATAATTAAACATAAATGGCAATGATTTAATTATAAGATAACGCCAATCAAACAATTCTTTTCACGATATATTTCGACAGTTTTCCTGTCATCATCAGGTGGGATATAATAACTATGTAAATTAAGGATTTAAACAAATTTATTAATTATATATAAAAAATTTTTTATTTTATAAAAACATTTAATTATTTTTAAAAATATTACACTTAAATTAATATATTATTTTTTTAAAATTTTAGCATTTAAAATTTAATTTAATAATTTAAAAAATTTTTTATTAATTATTTAATTTAATACAACAATCAATACATACAATATAAAAAAACCTATTTAAAAACTTATTTAAAAACACTCAAAACACAAGTATTTACTGCATTCTGCACATTAATTTTCGGATTCAATGATTTTATCAACAACGCCTCACAAATCACACGTTCCCAATAATTATCGAAATTTTTTAATAAAATTTTAAAATCAGACATACATATTTTAATCTTACAGCCCTTATTGTTCTCACCAATATGGGTCAAAGCCTTCGGTCTACAATGTTCTCGAGCTCGAATACAGAGATGACGGGAAGTCTTTCTAATTTATGTGGCATTACACCCATTACATGTAAACTGATAAACGAGATCGGAACACAATTCGACCGGAGTTTTTGACTTATTAATAAACATATTGCGTACTTTTCATGAAGTTGACACTATCCTATAGTTTAAATTCCCTAACTGCTTTCTTATCTTCACTTTATAATCCTTAAAACCTTCTGAGTACGGCAATACTAACACAAATTTAGGCTCATCATCTTTGCTCACACTATTTAATTTATTTAACTCATCAGACTCACACACCTCAACAACATCACACCCAGATTTTCTCAAACATAGAAAAACACTATGAGACAGAGATTTATAGAAAACCAACTGATACTGGTCTCTATACTTCTTCCGAAAGTTTTTGTGAATTCAAGTATAAAAGAAATATGGTGAAGGGGTTGATTTATCGTGCATGGTCTTTGTCTTCTACTTTTAAAAATTCAGTAAAAAGTGTTGACATATTGGTTGATTTGTTAATGAAGAACGGTTATTCAAAATCCTTTTTAGTAATTATGGTGAAAGAGACTGTTGACAAATTTATTAAAAATCCTAAGGATCCATGTTTGAGAAAATCTGGGTGTGATGTTGTTTGCACCAATATATTCTACAGCTTGTAATAGTTGTCAAAATAGCCATATTTTTAATTAAAAACCCTGAAAAAATCCGGGATGGGCGGTCCCATATCGATGTGAATATTATGAAATTGTTGAACAATTTTTTTCAAATGAAAATTATTGTTATTTTATCTCTGTTTTAATCATACTTCTAGTATCGTTTTTAATTTTTCTATTAGTTTGCTCTTCTTTATCGAAATTTTAATTATTTTGCATGTAACATAATATTTATGCATTCTTAAAATTTTAGGATATTTAAAAAATAAAATTAAGTAGTTTTTAAATGAATATAATGATAGAGGAAAAAATTTATGAAATGGAGGATATATCGTTCCAGAAATCTGCAAAATAGTGGTGAGAAAAATAAATTGAAAATGAGAAAAAATAGCAGTCAATAAAATTAAACAATGAAATACGGCAAGATCGTATTTAATTAACAAATACAAATCAAAAAAGAAAAAACTAAAAAAAAATCGAAATTTAATTTTTAAATCTCGACAACTAGTTCGAGATAACGGATGGAGCACAGGAAAGTCAGAGAAAAATAAAAGCACAGAATCAAGTGGGATTTCAGTGGGATCGACAATTGTTTGAGATAACAGAAAAATATATCTGCAGATTTGTGTTGCAAAACTTGAAAAACTCCCCAAGTGTCAGCTAATGACAATCTAAAAAAACTGAAAAACAGAAGTTGAAACCTAGAAATTGAAAATTAGAATCAGGTAAAAATAAAACGAACAACAAAGAAGGAAAAGAAGAGGTTTACCTATTAAATTGATACGAGTAATTTGAAAAAAAATTAAAAATAAAAAGTGTTGAGGTACCCGAGTCGACGTGAGAAGTCAGCCATATTAACTTTACCAATTGTGGGTTCATCAATAGTATTTGAGTATTTGAACTCATCAACAATCTTGGTACAATCGCCAGATCAGGTACCAAAGCTCTCATGGAAGACTTGACTGCTGGAGTAGATATTTCTATGATCGGTCACTTTCAATAAATATATTGTTCGAATTAGTTTCATGTTCCTACAATAATTATTACACTTATGCGTTTTATTTTTAACATTTTACATTTGGTAAAATCTTTAATTTTTTTGTTAACCTTTGATCTGTTTTTCTTTTCGGATATTTCTAAATATAATTATATAATTAAAAATATTTGTTAAACCGCATTCCATTTATTTTCATCATAAAAAAAATATCAAAAATTAATTTTTCCTTTATTGTCATAATGAAAATAAATGAAATATATTTTTTGAAAAATACTTTTAATTATATAATTATTTTTTGAAATTTCGAGTCAAAAATTATGTTGATGTATTGTTACCATAAACTGATTTTATCTTCAAGGGAAAGTTTTTATCTTAGATTCCAGAAATTTCACATATCAGCCGACTAACCCGATTTTTGTTTAAATTTGTTTCATAAAATAAAAAGTATAGAAATTTAAAATTCTAATTCAAATATTTTATTTTATTAAGAAGACAAAATGTATAATTTGCGAAATATAAAAAGAATAATAAAATACAATAAAATTTTGAAATATATTTGGGTTACCTAAATTTATTCACACATATTTCTTATTGTTTATTAAAACAAAATTTCTCCCATATAATATTTGATCCGTTTCCCATAAAACAATACAGTTGAATTCCAATTTCAATTGGCTGGGTTTGGCCACCGAATTAGCTATATCCAAGTTAAAATTTCATATTTAATATTTGTTTGTTTATGTCAGATAATTTAAGCGTTCTTTTAAACATAACGACCACAAAATATGAAATTCGGTTAATATATTTCTATCGCTATGTCGTTTCATGGCTTGTTCCGGTTATTCTAATTTTCGGATGCAGCGGAACGTCGATTTGCATTGTTGTTTTGGTTAAAACGGCAAAAAGGAGAGCAAAGATTTGGAGTTGGTTTTTAGTGTTGTCAACAAATGATATTATCAGTTTGATATTGGGTCTGACATCGCTTTATTTAAACAAATTATATTTAATTACAAATCGAGCCAGTTCAATTTCAGAAGACTTTCGTTCATCGAATATTTTTGTGTGCTATTTTCTATCAACTGGCCTTTATTTCACGCTGTTCTTATCAAGTTGGATGCAAGTCGGAATATCTATCATTCGTACGATTTCAATCACCTGCCCGCTCTTCATTAAAACAAGATTCACTGCAAGTGTGGCAAGAAAAGCCCTTGTGATCCATATAAGTGTTACACTATTATTTTCAATTATACTTGTTAATTCCACATTGATCTACGATGAGGTTTACTCGGGAAACTTTTCCCGGGGATTTCGTTGTAAATTGAGCAATAAATACGATGATTTGTTTTACTTTGTTAGCTTGGTATTTAAAGTGATAATTCCGACTCTTATTTTGATTTTGTCTTCGATAATTATATGGAGAAATTTATCAAACCAATACGACAGTCGAGATTTTAATAACACAGATTCAATGAAATTTACCAACTCCGACACTCCGCAACATTCTGGACATTCTCGGCGAATGTCAATTAATAGAAATCTCTCTTTGACACTCCTGGGAATGAATTTAACATTTCTGTTGTCCAACCTACCATTTGAAATATTCAAGGTGATAAACAGAAATTTCAATATTAACAAAATCAAATTACCGAAAGATTTTGAAGATTTTTTAACGATGAGAATTTTGGATAAATCTTTTAACATTTCCGTTTATTTTAACCAGGCCACTAATTGGATGTTTTACTTTCTGTTGGGAAAATCCTTTCGGACGTATTTTTGCAAAGTTATCTACTGTAGAAATAGAACAAGATTCCAACGGCCATATTCGTTGAAAAATGTTCAGTTTAAGCCGTCGAGTGATTATTTATTGGTAACAAGTGATAGCAGACCGTTGAAACTCAGTTCCTTCAAAGGCGGACCATCATTGTGATGATACGATTTTGTGTGAATCATTTGTAGAAAATGAAGTTCAAATTGAAAATTAAAAGACTTCCTTTATTCTTCAATTTTTAAAATGTTTAATTACAATAAACAATTTTTAAACTTACCAACTTCTACATATGATATTTCGATGTTACTTTTACGGTCAAAAGAAAAACAATAAAATAGCAAAATTATTCATCGAAACATTAAAACCATGCAAAATGACTTGTTAAATCATTAAATTGAAGTCATAAAATTTTTGCATTTGAAAAAAGCATTGCCAAAAATTTGCGTTAAATGGAAAAGAATAGTCTGTAGTAAAAAATCGAAACGAATGTTTGGTTTGTCCATGAAATGGAAAATCCAAATTAAAGTAGAAAATTAATATATTCATAGCGAGAAATAAATCTTTAACATTTTGGTCACCTTTGATCCGTTTTCTTTTTTCAATTATATTTCATTTATTTTCATTCTGATAAATGATCAAAAATTAATTATTGGCAAAACAAATTTTTTTGGAATTAATTTTTGATCTTTTCTCAGAATGAAAATCAATATAAAAGTCATTCGATAGATTCATTCGCATATAAATCGTAATTATGGATGTAATCAAAACAAAAAGCAACGCAGTTCATATGCAGCAGGAAGTGTTAATTGATAAAATGACAATCAAATCAATAATTAAATTAAATTAAATATAATTCTCAGACCCAAAATACTTTGTTTTATTAAGCAAACTTTTGGAACGTTATTTATTGCATTAATATTGAAACAGTCATTAAAAATGAATTGATTTTACAAACAGACTTTCAAAAATAAACAGTGTTTGTGCTTAAAATTTATTTCAAAAAATGCTGAAAAATAATTTGAAGAAATTTAAACAAATTAATTTATATTTTTTGTTATCAGTTCGGTCTGCTCAGCTTGTTAAAGATTTTAGTTATTTTAAAAATATATTTAACAAAATACTCGATTAATCTTCGATGTATTTACCCGGTAATTACAAATTGGGGACCAGTTTTGCTTGGAGGCACCCCAATATTACCCGACATGAGTACAAAATGATGAGAATAATAAAAAAGAAGACAACACTACAACATTTTTTCAAAGATACTGAAAATATTATCCTATAATAAAACAATGTCAAGAAATTCATTTATTCTTCATTAAAAATAAAGCTATGATATGACAATTTAGCAATAAAGGTTCTAATGTGGACTAGCGTATGATAAAGGTTGTGCCACCAAACTGTGGTTATCCTTAAAAATTTATAAAATATTATAAAATGCATTTATCACATCGAAACTTTTTCAATAAGAATATTATTAGAAAGTATAATAAAATGTTAATAGAATAATTGTGCTGAAAACATTTTGGTAGTTATTTTATATTATAAGAACTTTTTCTCCAATTTCACCACTGATTTTTTTCCATTGAATTTATTAAAAAGAGCTGTTTTATAGAAATTATTAATATAAATATAATTTATAAAAATTGCTAAAGTTATCACTAAAATAGCAATGTTTAATTATAATATTTTTAGGGAAATTTGATGGTTTTTTGATGATTTTAGTGGAAATCAATTATTCCTTTGGATATAGATAACAAGTAATAGAATATTGTCAATTAAATGAATTTGTTCTACATTAATTACCTTATGATATTTGTTTACTATGTTTTACTGTGTTTTAATTCAACACTAATTTTATTAATTATTACCTAATTATTGGAAAATCTTACAAGTACTGAGTTCAGTCAATTAGTTGCATTTTTATTATTTTTTCGTCCAATGAATGTCATTTTCTTAACAGTTAACTTCAATGAAGAACGATTTTCTTTTAAAGATCAATCAATTTTTTTTCAAAAACCAACAAAATAATTTTTCACAAATTCTTTAGTGATTTCTTTTCATTAATGTAAGATTTAAAAAATAAATTTAACGATTAACTCTTAACATCATAATTGTCAACTATTTTATTCATTTGATAGCAATTTACTTCATTGATTATTATTTCACTCATATTTGTCTACATATTCATTCATATTTTCACTTTCAGTATATAATTTAAATCTTAATAAATCTTAACCAATCAAATTTCTTTTAAAGTAGAACAATTTAATTAAATTAATGTAAGATCTAACAAATTTATTTAATAATTCACAAAAAACATAATAATTTTCAACTACTTTATCAATCAGATAAATATTTACTTCAGTGATTATTACCAAGAAACCAATGTTTTGCACTATCTAATCAATCACTAACATTTTTATACATTGTTATTCATATTTTTCACATTGAGTACATAAATTACTTTTAATATTTATCAATATCCAGATATTAATCTCATTTTATAATGATTTTTGAGCATGTTAATAACTACAATCTGTACTATGAATTCCTGGTCGACACAATTCAGTTATTTTCATGAGAATATCATACTAGAAATAATGAAAGAATTCGGAAATGTCATATGCGGAAAATTCGGATTCTTCATCAAGGGAAACAACAAACCAAGATAGTTTGATTACTCAGTTTGCCCAAGCAAACTGTTTCCTATGCCACTAATCGATTCAAAAAATTCGGACATCATGGTGACTAAATAAATATGAATTAATTTAGTTGTTAATTATAATCTTAAAAATACATTTGAAATTTTTCTCATCTTTTTTCTATGAAATTTTATTTATTTTCATTGTGATAAAGGATTCAAATTAGTTATTAATTATTATTATTAATTATATATGATATACGCATTTTTGGTTTTGTTTTGATCAAATATTATTATTGTTATTATTGCTATTATTATTATTATTATTATTATTATTATTATTATTATTATTATTATTATTATTATTATTATTATTATTATTATTATTATTATTATTATTATTTGATAAAGACAAAGTCGAAATTTTGTGAGGCATAGAAAATTAATTTTTGATCTTTTATCATATTGAAAATAAATGAAATATCAAAATGAGAAAACAGATCAAAAGTGATCAAAAATTAAAAATTTTACTCAGATTTTATCTCATCCATATTTTAATAAAATTGTCAAAATTTCAAATATAAATTTTTCCATTCGTACAACTATTAATTTAATTAATAAAATATTTTATAATTTATTTTAGGTTAAACGTCAATTATATAATTTATTCGCCTTTGAAAGATTATTCCAGAAAGAAAATGATTTTAAATGATCAAACAAAGTTTATTTAAAGAAACCTCGAAAAATATTGTACAATTGTAGTTATGCAATAAATAAATTTCTAACTCAAAAATGCGTCATAAATTATAGGCAGGCAATGTTTCCCCAATGATATTTGGTAGCTATTTGTCAAGGGTGGATTTAGGTAAACAAAACATATAATTGTAAGAATTTTCCTTCAGCTGTTTTAGTTCTTCAATTTCGTCACTTATTTCTTAAAATTTCTTTTTAAAAATATTTTGTAAAAACTACGTAGTTCTTTTGCGATATATCTTTTTGTAGATACAAGGAATAGATGTTTCTTAAGCCTTAGACTAAAAGCTAAAAGAGTAACATACACCACTAGTCGTTCTAGGATTGCTACAAAAATAATTGAGTTTCTATTGTAAAATTCATCAGTTGTTTACAGTTAAAAATCCTAAAGCAGTATTACCTTAACGTGGATGACAAAAACCTTGAGTTGGATCTAATAAAACTTTAGCATAAGAGTATCAATTCACCTTATTATCCTTTTATCCAAGATCCTGATAAAGACTTTACAAAATAAATATTTACTGAAATATTTAGTTGTTTTTATTGTTTTAATTTCAACATTTTAGCTATTTATTTTAACTTCTTCAGTCATATGTTTATTTTAACGACCATTTACCAAAAAACCTTTAGAAATTGTAAATATTAAGGAAATAAATTAAAACTAATTTCATTACTGAAATATTTGAGGACCCAGTTTGTAAGACACAAAAGAAATTATGTCTAATATGAAATTAATAATAAATTAAAAAAATTATTCGATTTATTTATTTATGTTAATGTTTTAGAAAGATATTCAAAGTAGTAGCACAATTGCACTGTGCCAATGTGAAAACTCGATCAACCCCACATGTGGCAGTGGAATTTACAAGTAGCGATAAATAAATTACTTCTTAGGAAAAATATTTATATTCCAATGAAAATAAACTTTCATTAAATAAGTCATTTTTAATGCTTTTCTAAAGAAAACTAATAAATAAAATAATAATAATATAATAATAATAATAATAATAATTATTATTATTATTATTATTATTATTATTATTATTATTATTATTATTATTATTATTAATATTATTATTATTATTATTATTATTATTATTATTATTATTATTATTATTATTATTATTATTATTATTATTATTATTATTATTATTATTATTATTATTATTATTATTATTATAAATTATTATTAATGATATTGATTGTATATCGTCTCATTTACAGTGAAAGGAAATTAAATTTAAAAATTTCCTGTTCTTATGTAATAATAATTATTAAATTTTAAAATTTTGAATAGGTTATTACAGTAAATAGCAAAATGTGGGTAAATAGGTTTTGAATTGCTGAAAATTTGTAACTCTCTTTTTTTAATAGTAAAATTTGAATAGTGAGTAATTTAAATGAAAAGTTTGTAAATTTTTTAATTGCACATAAAATGCATATAAATTGCCCATAAGTTGCACATAAATGGCTATGATTGAAATTAAACAATCTGAGATCTGTTTTTGTCATGATGCGCACAAAATGTGCAAAAGAATTTAAAAAGGTTTTAAAGAATAAAGTATTAATTATATAAACGCGCAACCGAAGTAATTCATTATTTTTATTGGTAAATATTTTTCTTCGTGGTTGACAGGATGTCAAGAAAGAATCAGTGTTCATTGTTTTAACAAATTGAAACCGGAAATTCGAATGACTACTGTCTACATTTGACTCAAAATTATCGGTAATTTCAACTGAATTATTAGTTCTGGAGAATTCCACTTGTGTTTGGTTAAACATGTTTCAGAGATCGTGTTCGTGAGAATTAGACGATGTTCTTAAACTAAGATTTTCCAATATAACCGTCTTCGAAATAATAAATCAGACGTAGAGATTCTTGTGACAATAGATTGTATGATCAAATAAAGTGAATAGAAAGTATATTTTCTTCGTGGGAAAATTTCTCGAAGTTGGTAGTTATATATAGCAGGCCTACACAACTTAAGAAGCGTCGAAGGCCAAAAGATAGTTGAGGCCGAATGGGTAGTTAATAGAAAATACTGTATATTCCTATTACACATTGGCATCATGTGCAATATATATCAGATTTATTTTTTAAATATAACAATTTCTTCTCACTGTTTTAAGAGCTTTCTAAAAAGTGTTTACTTTAGGTATATATAGTATATATAGTATGTATATATAGTTCTGATATATAGTTCACTTCTCACCTTCTTTATTTGTTTTCGATAATTTATTGGTTTATTGTAAACATTTTTTAAAAAGAACTTTAATGCTTTTTAACTTTTTTGAATAATGGAAATTTTTGTTTGAATATACAGTTCTTAAAATCGCTTATTAAGTTCTTTAATTATTCTTTCACCAAAACTTTAGAATATTTGAATTTCATTGGACCTCATAAAATCACAGAGAAATTATCAGTAATAATAAATTCAAACAATGAAAAATAAAATTTGTTTAGACATTAAACAGTATCAACAACTGTTCAATTTACACGAAAAGATTTATATAGGAAAAGTTAAAAAATTTATGTCTACAGCTGCATCCTCACATCTCCACCAAATATAGCAAATCTTTTGTATGCTTCAAATTTTCATCATTGATAAAAAAATGAACATTTTAATATTT
Organism: Schmidtea polychroa; assembly: GCA_959609185.1. Lineage (NCBI taxonomy): Eukaryota > Metazoa > Platyhelminthes > Tricladida > Dugesiidae > Schmidtea > Schmidtea polychroa. The sequence goes on from CAUHTR010008081.1 coordinate 96,772, forward strand.
CATTCAAAATTCCGCGCCACTAAAGTAACTAGACAAAATTGAAGATGTTCTGGCATTTGTCTGTTCCAATAATAAATCTTCTTGGGTTTTATGAAAGAGTAAATGGAAATAAGTTACATTTTCGAAATAATTCACTGAGGAATAAGATCAACTTTTGAGTTATTGGCTTTTATGTCTAAAGGTGGCAAAATATGTTGCGAATCGTGGTTTAAAGGCAGCAAAGTGAAATATTATGTGACACTGTCATTCCAAAAAATTTCCAAATGAAAAGATGTATCAATAAAAAACACTAAGAAAAATTGGCCTAATAGAAAAGACTAAGGGTTATATTTATTATATTTTTCTCTTTCTTTAATAGCGCAATTTCTTATATTTTTGGGTTATAAATTTATGTGCTAAAATGTTGACAATAAAATTACGCTTAGAATAAAATGACTATCAAATGATACACGTATAAAAAAATAGTATTAATTTCCCAAGAAAAAGACAAAAAGAAAGAAAAATTATGGAAATGTCAACAATTGAGAACTAAAGTAATAAATGACTAAATTTTTCAGTAGAAAAAATTAATATTATAGTGGAAATAATTAATGACAATGTCATGTATATGATGAATTATTATTATTATTATTATTATTATTATTATTATTATTATTATTATTATTATTATTATTATTATTATTATTATTATTATTATTATTATTATTATTATTATTATTATTATTATTATTATTATTATTATTATTATAGTAGTAGGATTGGAGCTCCCCAGACCAGGAGCTCCCCGCGCCACATATACCCCCCCCCCCCCCCGGGAAATTTTTTTTTAAAAATAAAAGGTCAAGGTCATTTATTATTTTTTTTTTTAATTTAATTTTTTGTTTTAATTAATTGGCCTGGCGGGCTCCTACTTTTTTTCATCCCAAAAATTAATGTTCCCGCCAACAGATTTTATTGAACGATACCTCATCTTAAAGCTCAGTCCAAGACCTTTCGAATGAGCCATGGAAGGTATCATCATCATTAATATTGACAAAGTTATTAACATTTTACCAAAAATCATTTTCAAGGTCATATAATTATTTGGTGGTCCAGCGGGCACATGGTTTTCGTTTGCCCAAAGGTTTTCGTTCCCATTATCCGAATTTATTAATCGATATCTTATTTTAAAGCCCTGTGCAAGATCTATCTATTGATATATAAATATTATTATTATCATTATTATTGTCAAAATTATTAACATTTTACCAAAAATCATTTTCAAGGTCATTTATTTTTTCAAGGTCAAATTTTAATAAAAGGTTAACAAAGACATATGACTCATCAAGGTCATTTCAAGGTTGCGTGACTCATCAAGGTCATTCCCAAGGTCATATGACTCATCATGATGACTCATCAAGGTCAAGGTCATTTTTTAATTTAATTTTTTGTTTTAATTAAGTAATCTTTTTATTTTCAAGGTCATTTAATTTTCAAGGTCATTTAATTTTCAAGGTCATTTAATTTTCAAGGTCATTTTATTTTCAAGGTCATTTAATTTTTAAGGTCAAGGTCAAATTTTAATAAAAGACATATGACTCATCAAGGTCATTTAATTTTCAAGGTCATTTAATTTTTCAAGGTCAAGGTCATTTTTTTTTAATTTAATTTTTTGTTTTAATTAAGTAATCATTTATTTTCAAGGTCATTTAATTTTTAAGGTCAAGGTCAAATTTTAATAAAAGACATATGACTCATCAAGGTCATTTAGTTTTCAAGGTCATTTAATTTTTCAAGGTCAAGGTCATTTTTTTTAATTTAATTTTTTGTTTTAATTAAGTAATCATTTTATTTTCAAGGTCATTTAATTTTTAAGGTCAAGGTCAAATTTTAATAAAAGACATATGACTCATCAAGGTCATTTAATTTTCAAGGTCATTTAATTTTTCAAGGGCATTTATTAAAATAATTATTATTATTTTCTAAGTTTTTAGTTTCTAAGTTTTATTATTATTATTATTATTATTATTATTATTATTATTATTATTATTAATATTATTGCAAATATTGGTCAAAAAGATAAATTATTTTTACACACACACAACCCATCAACCTTTATTATTATTATTTTTGAAAAACCTAAAATATTATTCACACACACACAACCCATTAAACTTTATTAATATTATTTTTGAAAAACCTAAAATATTTTTTACACACACACAACCCATCAACCATTAATATTATTATCAATATTAAAAACCTAAAATATTTTCTACACACATATACAACCCATTAAACTTTTATTATTAATATTATTATTATTATTATTATTATTATTATTATTATTAATATTATTGCAAATATTGGTCAAAAACCTAAATATTTTTTACACACACACACACACAACCCATCAACCATTATTATTATTATCAATATTAGTGAAAACCTAAAATATTTTCTACATACATACACAACCCATTAACCATTATTATTATTATTATCAATATTAAAAACCTAAAATATTTTTACACGCACATACAACTCATTAAACTTTATTATTATTATTATTATTATTATTATTATTATTAATATTATTATTATTATTATTATTATTATTATTATTATTATTATTATTATTATTATTATTATTATTATTATTATTATTATTATTATTATTATAATTAGTCAAAAACCTAAAATAATTTTTACACACTAAGTTATGGGGTAGAGAATTATTATATGTTTGCAGTATTCTGTGTTTGCCTTTACAGGAAATTGTCAATAAGGAGCGATAATTTTATACATACATTCTATATACACATACCTTGTTTAACATGGATGTATATACTCCTAGTCTATCCGACAAAATATTCTGTCCCCCTATGGGTATTGCTCATATGGGTAATGGTCACAAGGGTACTACTCAAACTCAACATGTCGCAAGGGTTTTCGATCTTAAAGCATATTATGGTTTATTAAGGTTAGTAAATAAAACTTATAACACCTACTATTTTAATAATATTTAAACGATAAAAATCAAGACAAGAGAGGACAAGGCAAAGTTTATGCATTTAGTATTGCCAGGCCTAATGAGCAGTGACCAAATATCTGTGCCTGAAAGACACGGTGGATATTTGTTCGCGTCCACAAGGGTCGTCTGTGCCTCCCCCAAGTGGGGTCAGAAGAACCTGGGCATTATAGCTTTCCGTACGGAACATTACGCCTAGCATGGGTAGTCAACTACCAGCACATTCGAAACGTATAATTTCAAAATACATGCGTCATTGGCACTATAACCAAATTAATTAATGTTTTCACTAACACAAATATATATTTACAGAGGCCTCCCACTAGTTAGATTACAACCGCCCACCACGACGATCAGCTTGTAAATATATATTAATTAAGGGATAAAGAGGACCCACCCAACCCTATTATATTTAATTTACAAATTTTTCTCGCTCTTCTGCTGGTAATCTATCTCAAAATTATCATCTCCATCAGGCCATTTGGAATACATCTTGCAAATTGGACGTATTTCTTAGTTTCTGATGCGGTGTCAACTATCATTGCTAAAATTTAAAAGCCATTAACTTACAGATGTTATTTATCATTTTATCGTCAGAAATTAAATTCTACCTGACTATTAGGCAACTGTTATTTGTGGTATACTTTTTCAATGACATTTCCCACCATAAAACACAGATACCTAAATATAATATATTTATTTTAAAGAATTAATTCATGTCTTACATTATTAATAATATTCTTCAGGTGTAACGAATATTTTACAATATCTAATTGTTAAAACATCGGTTTTCCCATTTTTCTTGACATTCGTTGAAAGTTTACATAATTTAAGTCTGATAAGTAAACATTCATGTTGAAGGACACCTACAATCAGCTAATTCATTTAAAAAATCCAGAACATAACTCCTTTAGTGTTTCACCATTTTGTCTGGTTCATCTTCCTCATAATCATATAATTCATGTTTTAATAAGAAATCTCTAAATCTAAAAACTATAACTCCTTTAGTGTTTCACCATTTTGTCTGGTTCATCTTCTTCATAATCATATAATTCATGTTTTAATAAGAAATCTCTAAATCCAGAACATAAGTCTTTTAGTGTTTCACCATTTTGTCTGACTCATCTTCTTCATAATCATATAATTCATTTTCTTCATTACTAAGTAAAATAATTAAAATATTGTAGTAAATTCTTTATTTACTTACTTTATGGATACTAAAACGAAAGAAATAAAGTTATATCATAATTATATTTAATTAATTTAAATTTAAATAATTTAAATTTAGTATTTAAACATATTTAAACAATTTAGTTATTTAAGCATATTTAAACATTATTATATAGTATTTATAAAATATTATAATTTTATGTATTCTAAATTTATTAATAAATACAGTATAATTTTATATAATATTATAATATTATGTACACTTATATATCCTTCATTTAATTTTTTAAATTCAAAAATTTATAATGAAGATTTTTTGAATTAAAAAATATTCTGTTAGTATTTCCATGCAGAAAACAACGAATTCAATAATTAAAATCTTAATTTTCATGTTGTTAGGGTTGTGGCCAGAAGTTAATCGCCATCTAATCGTTTGTTCTCAATTTCGCTCATTTTTGTTCAAAACATTCAGGAGAGTTGTTATCTGGAAAGTTTCTTTTAGCTCAGCTTTCTTTAAACACTCACGGCATTCTTGAAAGATGTGACACTGGAAATAAATTAACAATGGGTGGTCTTGCATACATGTTGTTGGTTTGAACTGCTGATTTATTTTAGAAATATGTATATTAAAAACATTTAAGGTATCATTCAGTAAAATAATATAGTATTTTTGAGTATTTTTTAGTTGATTTATAAATAACAGTATTTTGATATATCAATAAAGACCATATACTCCTAGTTTATCCGACAAAATATTCTGTCCCCCTATGGGTATTGCTAGCAAGGGTACTGGTCACATTCAACATGTCGCAAAGGTATATTAATCATTTAGAAATTCTTAGGTTATTTAGTGAGATGATCAGAAATTCGTGAATATTTTAAATGTAACTTTACACTTATGTCGAGCGACTAATTTATTGGTTAACTTTGTAGTCATTTAAAGCAAAAATTAATTTATTCATCTAATGTTCGTTACAATAGTTAATAATATGAGAAAACATGGTCATTATTCATTGATAATTTTAAATTCTTTATCATTTGGAGTAAATTTGTTTGAGGCAAAAATAATTAAAGGAGTCATAATAGAAATATGGTTATCATTTATCCAATTAAGGGGCTTATTAGTTAGAAATATATATTAAAAAGTAACAATTATTTTCTAATTTAATTAGATGATCATTAGACGTAATATATCTTTGCGAGAAATTTAAGATGTTTGAGTAACCAAAACATGGATATTTTGTACGATAAATTTATGAATATTGGTTAATTTAGTCATTAAAATAATAATATAATAAGGTAATTTAGGAAAATATCATTTATCCATCCGATAACAATATTCCTTCAATAGATATTCAACCGATTTAATTTCTAATTAAAATCATAAATTTCCTTCAAAGATCATTTTTCTTTAGTTGTTTTCCAATTCTTTTAAGTTAATATTTCTCAAGCTTTGTCAACGATATCCCCAAAATGAATAAATTAACTTCTTAAATAAAAATAATTTAAAGCAATAACCATTGATATCAATTAATTCTAAAGATTTCAAATTTCTCATTGTCAAAAACAAGTAAATTGATCATTAACCATTAATAAAACCGTGGATAATTAATTAAAACTGGTTCTGAAACATAAATTACTGTGCAACCTCTAAAACGATATAATTTCACAGGAACTATTCACAGCTGACTATTTCATTATAAAATTTGATATTTTACCAATAAGAATATATAAATATTCAAAACATTAACCGATCCCTCACCAAATATTTCTGGCATTTTACAAACCCCCTTAAAAATCATATATTACCATCTTAACCTTCACTAAATCCAACCGAATATAATTTCACCCACTTGAGCCCTTTAATATATCTTAAAATCCATAGAAATTCTTCAAAATATGAATTTTATTTAATTGTTACAAACATTCTTCCATTGAAATAATTTAGTTGCTAAATTCAAAGACCTCAGTAAAAGATCAAAATTCACTAAAATGAATATTTCCTACAAATATTTCACCACATTCACCATCAAATATCTAATTAGAGATGAAATATATTGATAGATCATCGATTCGGCTAATTATAGCCATTATAAAATGATATATCTTTCAAACTAAATCACAAATTTCAGTATATTTTACATTAATTTTCAAGTAGATTTCAAATATATCATCATCATGATAAAATTAGTTGGTTTCAACTTTAGATTTTCAATATTTTAAAGTATCATCAATGTGTAAATATTCTTAGAAAAATATATTGATATATTAATTTAGTCAAATTCAATATCATTACAAAGTCATTATCATCAAAATTTATCCTATCACTTGATTATTAACCTCATTTAAAATTAATTTTTATTTAAAATTTAAAAACAAGTCAATAAAATATAGCAAATTATCAAGAAATTAATTAAATTTATCTTAGAATTAACACTAAGCCTTAAATATTCTTTCAATTAACATGAAATTCACAAAAAAAAATGTTGGTAAAATCCCGCTAACTCTAAAAAATTACCAATGAATTTAACGCCAAATAATAACCAAATATTTGCCTAAATAAAACACAGCAGTACCTTTACGATCAGTACCCTTACGACCAATACCCTTACAAGCAGTACCCATAGAGGGAGAAAATATGTTGTCGGATAAACTCAGAGTATATATAATAAAACGAATTAACTATAACTCCATCAAATTGAATCAGTCAAATTAACACAAATTTTAATAAAAAATCTTATTCTAAAATGGTAAGCAGCGTAAAATCGAAAGATAACACAGAGATAAAATTAACAATATTATTCTCAGGTGGTAAGAATCATCATTATTCTATGATTAATTAATATTGAAATTCAAAAAAGTGAAAATAAGTGCTTGAATTATTCATTAATGGAAAGTAAATGTAAATATAGCGAGAAGTGGCATAGATAAGATGGAAATATATTAATTGCATTTATTTAAAATTATTTCATGAAATTCATTAAAATAATGACTTTAATAAAAAATATTTAATAAAATTTTCAAAGAAATATTTGTTGGGAGGATTAGTGGAAAATCTGGGGGCTATAAGTGATGAGGATATATAAAATTATTTCTAATATATGAGTTACTAACGAATTAAAATATTCTAATAATGTGATAAACTCTACTGTTTTTTCTCTCTCTTTTTCTCTCTTTTCTCTTTGTTCGATTGGGATTTAAGTGTAACCATGTATAGGCAGAATTTAATTCTCTACAAAATGGCTCAATTAAAACTTTAGTTTGTCGCTTTGTGTGTAATACACACATGTTTTTACGATAAATTTGTATTTTTCGCGCGGTTAACGTAATTTTCTTGGATTTTTATTCATATATTATATAGATAAAATTTAATTTTCTATAAAATATCTTGATTAAAAATTATGTCTCGTATGTTGTGTGTAATACACACATGTTTTTACGATAAATTTGTATTTTTCATACAGTTAACGTAATTTTCTTAGGATTTAATTCATATAATATATAGATAAAATTTAATTTTCTATAAAATGGATTGATTAGAAATTATGTATCTTGTTTTGTGTGAAATACACACATGTTTTTACGATAAATTTGTATTTTTTCATACAGTTAACGTAATTTTCTTAGGATTTTATTCATATATTATATGGATAAAATTTAATTTTCTATAAAATAGCTTGATTAAAAAGTATGTCTAGTATGTTTTGTGTAATACACACATGTTTTTACGATAAATTTGTATTTTTCATACAGTTAACGTAATTTTCTTAGGATTTTCTTCATATAATATATAGATAAAATTTAATTTTCTATAAAATGGAATGATTAGAAATTATGTATCTTGTTTTGTGTGTAATACACACATGTTTTTACGATAAATTTGTATTTTTCATACAGTTAACGTAATTTTCTTGAATATTTATTCATATATTATAGAGATAAAATTTAATTTTCTATAAAATGGATTGATCTAGAGTTTAAAATGTTGTATTATTTTATTACTTTGTTGCAATATTTTTATAATCTTATAACAATTTGCTTAAATATTTTACATCTGGTGAAATATTTCCGAAATATGTTATTACTTTGTTGTAATTTACTGAAAGATTTCACAATTTATTACAATATTCTTTTTAATTTGTTGTCCGTCTTCGAAATAATGTATTGATTTGTCCCAATTAACATCATTATTTTATTACTTTGTTGCAATATTTTTATTATTTTAGTTACAATTTGATAAATATTTTACAACTTTGTTGAAATTTCTGAAATATGTTACTACTTTGTTGTAATATTTTCTAATCTTGTTACAATTTGCTTAAATATTTTACAACTGTTGAAAATTTATCTGAAATATGTTATTACTTTGTTACAATTTTATGAAAACGTTATTACTGTTTTGCAATTTGATGAAAAATGATATTACTTTGTGGGTTCATCACATTATTTTTATCACATTAAATTTATCTGAAATATGTTATTACTTTGTTACAATTTTATGAAAACGTTATTACTGTTTTGCAATTTGATGAAAAATGATATTACTTTGTGGGTTCATCACATTATTTTTATTAAATTATTATGAAAATGTTAAATAAGTCAACTTTAGCGTCAAAATGTGTTTTAAAATACTGCAACGTAATGCATTTATTTTTCCTACCCCTTCCTTGATTTTGATTGGTCAGAATATATTTATTTATTTTTCCTACCCCTTTCTTGATTTTGATTGGTCAGAATTTAATCATGTGTAATATATAAGCAGTAACTTTTCAAATGTTTGTCATTTAAACTTTTAATTTAACTTATATAATCTAATATTAATGATTATTTTCTTTTAGTGAACGGATGCAGTTTATATAAATTTTGTATTGCCGAAAGTCATGAAGATGTGAAGAACTGTAAATCAGTTACATCATCATATTTCAAGATAAATGACTCTACCTTATCGGGTTACATATGTCCGGAATGTCTCATTATATCACCAGGTAGGTGGTTAATGTTTGTACGACAACACGGACACCATCTTAGAAGATTCGAAGAAACGAAGAGCAGGATGATCACTAAAAGTAATACTCTTTCTACTATTAACAATTATTAATTTTTTATAGTACAATCGAAAATGAATACATCATACGATCCTAAGCAGATTAAAGAATATGTTACAAGTTATGTTATTTAAGTTGTTTAATATTAATTATAAATATAGTTAGACAAAACTCTGGCACCACAAAACGAAAGTCAATATTTTACGGAAATGGAGACTCTAACATACAATTGTGTCCACGTCGGGAGTCTGACTTAAATGATTCTCGTGTTGAATTGACAAGCGATGTATCTGCAATTAATTCTCCTGACATTGTTGTTCCAGATTGTCTCATCAAAGAAATAGAAGATCATATTCAACGAATGGGGACAGTAAAAATACAATTTGGACTTTGTGCAGAGTTTATCAAAGAGGATGGTGAAATTAAAAAATGGTGTTTGTCGAATAAAGCAATTACAATGTCATCTTCATTTATTAATGATGGAATTGAAAAATTAAAAGAAAAGTTGGAGAAATACACTCAACAAAGTAGTGGGTGGAGAATTCATAAAATATTAGAAGTTACTATGATTTTAACTAAATTATCAGACATAATACACGTATCTGGTAAGTTTATTTACATTATTATATATATAAATCAAGATATTTACTTAGGTTCAAGTTACATTAAAACGCCAAATTACCTGAAAAACTGCCAGGCTTTAGTTAATGTTCAAAATAATGATCAATTCTGCTTTTTATATAGCATACTGGCCGTATTACGTTATGATGACATACGTCGGGATAGAGAAAGAACAACAAAATATAACTTAAGCGGTAATATATATATTTATAAATGTCATAAATCATTGAATTTTGTTTTTAAGACTTAAAATGGAAATTTGAATGGTTTCCGATGAAGTTGGTTAACATTTGTCAATTTGAAGCAATGAATCCAAATCTAGCGATCAATGTTCTCAAATATAATAAAGATCCAATTAAACAAAAAACTAATGATATTTTCAAGAATCCGTTCGTTGACTTGGTATATAGAAGTACTTCGACGGGATCTCAGATATATCTCTTATTGATTGAAGAAGGTAATATTTCCTTTAATCATTAAAATATTAACTAAATTTTAGAATTAAATTATCATTTTTTGGCTGTAACCAATCTCGATCGACTGCTGAATTACAGAGATAGAGTAGAAGGAGTCAGAATCCAATCACAATGGTGTCATACATGTCTTCATGGGTTTCGAAAACGTCCTGCTTTTGAAAGACATATAGGTCTTTGTAGGAAAAATGTGGAGCGGACGACTCTATACTCAATGCCAGAGAATAAATATATCGAATTTAAAGACTGGAGTAAAACTATAAAACAGCAGTTTGTTGTCTACGCGGACTTTGAATCGATATTACCTCTAGATGACAAACACTTCCAAAAACATGAGCCGATTGCATCTGAATTTGTGCTTCTTCATCAAGGTTGTCCGATCCGAAATGAAACATTTGTTGGGGAAAACTGTATCATTCAGTTCATACAAGCATTGGATGATATAGCTACAGACATAGTTTATCCGTGGTATAAAATTAATGGATCAAAGGAAATGATGGAACTCACTTGGGAACAGCAGGAAGAATTTACGAATCAAACTCATTGCTACCTTTGTAAAAAGATTATCAATATACCTGTTCGAGATCATGATCATTTTACTGGTCAATATCTCGGAGCAGCATGTCAAGATTGCAACTTGGCTAGAAGAATCAATCCGTCTTTACCTGTTGTATTTGATAATCTTCGTGGATATGACATTCATCATATATTAAAATATGCAATTGGAAAATTCCCTGATTGGAATTTAAATGTTATTCCTCAATCAACAGAAAAGTTTCTCACACTTACAGCGACATCGAAAGGCAGAAGAATTAGATTCATTGATTCTTTACAATTTTTAAATAGCAGCTTGGCAAATTTATCAAGAAATTTACCATGTCTTCCACTGACCTCAGATGTTTTCGAATCACAGATGATGACTTGTAAAACCATTTTTCCTTATGATGTGGCTACATCAATGGATGTTTTACAGTCAATAACAGAATTACCACCGATTTGGGAGGGAGTTAGTCAAGAAGATTATATACATGCAAATCGAATCTGGCAACAATACAACTGTGAGACACTGCTAGATTACATGCTCGTATATCTCAAGTTGGATGTTTTTCTGTTGGCCGATGTTTTTGAAGCTTTCAGAGAAAAAACATTTGACGAAGATGGACTTGAGGCTCTATCGTTTGTTTCCATACCCGGATTAAGTTGGGCATCAGCTATTAAACAGTTACCTGAACCGGTAGAACTTATTCAAGATCCAGAGCTTTACCGTTTATTTGAAGCTGGTATTCGTGGTGGAATGACATTTATCAACAAACATCATGTTGAAGCTGATGAATCAACACAAATGTCATACCTAGATGTTAATAATTTATATGGATGGGCGCTGTCGCAAAAACTTCCTGTTGGGGAATTTAGATGGATAAATGATCAGACTGAAATGAATGGTATTGTTGAAAGATGTGCAAATGGGGATGAGTTTGATGGAGATCGTGGATATGTTCTAGAGGTTGACATCGTCATTCCTGATAGTATACAAGATAAGCTAGATGATTTACCTATAGCTCCTGAGCTTTGTTATCCACCTGGTAGTAAAGTTGAAAAGCTGTTGTTAACTCATGAGCCTAAGAAAAACTATGTAGTTAATGGTAGAGTTTTGACAGAGTGGTTGAGTTACGGCGCAAAAGTCACAAAAGTTAATCGTGCTGTAGAATTCAAACAAGTGGCTATTTTCAAAGGATATATTGATTACAATACCAAAATGAGAGCAGCTAGTACGGATTCGTTTCAGCGAGATTATTATAAGTTAAAGAACAACAGTTTATACGGTAAAACTGTGGAAAACTTGAAGAAACGTATAAATTTGAGATTATGCAGCAAAAGCAAGAGATTGATAACTTATTGTAGTCATCCTATGTTTCGTCGTAGCATCAAGATTGCGGATGATCTCATTGCTGTTATACTCAATAAGGAAATTGTGTGTTTAGATAGACCAATGTATATTGGACAAACCGTACTTGATTTATCCAAACTTCGCATGTACCAATTTCAATATAAAGAACTACAGAGTTATAGAGAAAAATTCAATTGTCAAATTAATATCGTAGCTGGTGACACAGATTCCTTCTTTTTAGAGTGTAAAAATGTAGATTTACGCTTACAACTATATCCAAAAATGATTGAAGATGGGCTCCTAGATACTTCAAATTATCCAGTGACCGATCCGTTGTTCTCTGATAAAATTTGTTCTGTAATCGGGAAAGTTAAGGATGAGAATAAAGGAAATCAATATAAAGAATGGGTGTTTCTTCGACCCAAGTGCTACTCACTCCAAGGCGATAAAAAAGGAATAAGACTTACAAACTCTAATCTTACACATGAAGCCTATAAAAAAGTGTATACTGATGGTGGAACAGTGAGCATCCCACAAAAAAGAATAGGAAGTGTCAATCATCAGTTGTATACTTTCATGACAGAAAAACGAGCTCTCCAATGTTTGGACGATAAAAGGTATTGGTACAATTGTAATGAAAGTTATGCCTACGGTCACTATAAGATTCGTCAAATGCATATTGCAACTACTATGTCTAGAAATGAATGCAAATCGAAACAAGCACTTTAACAATTAAATTTATGTGAATAATAAAATATATATTGTGAATTATTTGACTTCGTTAATTAAAATATGTTTTATCATTTAATAATTCATTTGTCCAATTAATTTAGATAATTAGTTTTAAGTAAGAATTATTATTTATCATGAAAAACTTTGCTTTGTTTTGAAAAATTAATGCCCATTTTATTTTAAATTAACACCGCTTTATTTTATGATAATTACTAATTAAAATTTTATTCAAATTGAAATATTATTGTTACAATTTACACTCTTGTTAGAATATATTAAATGTAAATGTAAAATAATAACAATATAAAAAAAAATAATAATAATAATAATAATAAATAAAAAAAAAATCAAATAAATAACGTAAGTAATTAAAATAAAATATTAAAAAATAATTAATTAATTAAATGTAATAAATTGAAAATTAACTAAAGTAATTAATTAAAACAAAAAACATAATAAAATAATTAATTAATAAATTTAAAAAAAAAAAAATTAAATAAAAGTAATTAAATAAATTAAAAAAAAAATAATAATAATAATAATAAATAAAATGATTCGATTGACCTATATTTGATCTGGAAATTGGGATGACCTTGAAAGTGTCCTGGAGTCCTCATTATATGCTACTTATTATTATTATTATTATTATTATTATTATTATTAAAATGACAATTAGTAAGTAAAAAATAATGGAAAGGGCTGTTTACTAATGTAAATAAATTAATAACAATATTAATAAATTATTTCTTTCATATGCGCATATAAAATAACATACATAATTAAATTTCAACCAATGACATAATGCCAAATTTTAAACATAGATACTGGATTTTTCTCCTACAAATATTATGCAGAAAATATTAATTTCTTTTTTCATAAAAAATCTGGATATAAAAGAATTTTAGTTTTTAGTAATCTGATTTTATCTCTTTCAAAATACACTGTCATAAGAAATATGGAACTTTTTTATCTTTTAATAGTTTAATGTGCCGACTAAAACAAACACAATTTGACGAACAATAATAAAAATAATATAAATATTAAATAAATTTATTTATCATAATTGTTGATTAAAGAGATATGCGGTTCAATCAGTTAGTGATATATATTGACGTCAAAAGTATATCAAAAACTTCTGTCATGATAAATTTTTAATCTTCTTTTTGAAAGATTTTAAAGTGATATATAGAATAGTACTTATAAAAAAAATTAATTCTTTCATAATGGATGTCATAGTAAATATAACATGTTTCAACTTGTTTGATTAACACTAGATTTACGGGTAAAAATAGCCGTAAAAATAGGTATACCTAATTCGATATGCGAAATGAGGGAGTCGGTAGAGGAGAGTAATTAATATTTACCTATATTTCATGACGTATCTAAAACGCAACATATGTATTCAAAAAATAATAAATCAGTATTATGTATACCTGTCCCGTTTTCCCAATTCGATTTCGATGATTTTAAAATTTATTGATTTTTCTCGTATTTCCGGATTCTTGCCTTTCGCAATTGCTTTTGGCATTTCTAATACTGCTTCCATCACACTTTCCTTTACTATCAATTTTGTGCATGATCACGCTTTTATTTGTCTTTTTCTTCATTTACTTTTATTTAAATTTTCAACCTAATGGTCAACAAGATGATGATTAGGGATTTATCAGAAAATGGTTAGGAAGGCTCGATAAGCATGCAAATGTGTAAAAACAGAAAACGTTAATTAATTAATTAATTGGCTAATAGAAAACCTGAGCCAGTGGAGAACCTGAGAGATGAAGGAAACCCGAGCTGGGTAAACAAGAAGAAAAGTAAACAGAAGGAAGATTTGGCCCATTAGCTTGACACAATGATTAATTGGAAAAGAGCAAGGAGAAGACAGTGCGTGTAGAAAGGCCGGACGGGCTATTAATTATCTTTGTTCGTTGGACCATTATGGGTGACAGCCGAAGCAGATATGTGGAAGCAAATGTCAAGTGAGAGATTGGCTTGGCAATAACCATTTGTCATCCCGATTTCGAAGAGTATATAAGGAATGGGAAAATCAGAGCAAATCGGCATTTTGTCTCAGCTAAGGTTAGAAGAAATCGAGCTTAGGAAAAGGTAAAAACGAATTTAGAGATTAGGGAAAAGAAGAGATATAATAAGAATAAAACGGGTGAAAAGGGATCAAATCAAAGAGAAAAAAAGGAAAACGTTGGTCAAGAAAACCTAAGGAAATAAAAGGTGAATATTATCTTTATCAAAGCATCAACATCGAGCGGAGAATCGGTCAAACTCGAACTGTTGGACTATTTATTATTGATTGTGTATTATTGAGAGAAAATATATTTTGATTTCAATATACGTTGGGTCGTTTATTAATTTGATTTAAAGGACACGAGGAGTCAGTGGTAACCGACTTAAATTAACTGAAAACCCAACATATATCCGTATCCTGAAAACACTCGTTCTGGTTCTACGCTTGTAGGTGGTATTGAATTCAAATTTTCGTAACAACTCTCAAGGTTAGCTCCACGTTTACTTTCGACTTCGAAAATGGCCAATTCCTTTTTCACAATGTTTGTTACATCTTTCGCTGTTCGTGATTTGGAAATTATTGGAAAGTTTCTAGCACTAGTTGTATATTTAAACAATAGTTTTATTAAAATTATCTTTTAGAGGAATATAAAGGTAGTTTTTTCACAATTTTTTATATTAATGAATATTTGTTTATTCATGTAATTACGTCTTACAAATGTAATTTCTAAAACCAGTAAATCAGAATAAGATTTATAATTGTTATTTTAAAACAAATCTCAGTAGTCGATTAAATTACTAATTCAAAGGACACAATTCATTTGTGCCGGTCACAATATCATAATTATCGTACAAAATTTATTATTATTTATAAGATATTTAATTATAAAAAATAAATATTATATTATATTAAATAGTATATTAAGTAACATTAATTTTGGTTTTTTCTAAAATCTTATGATTTAATTTTAAAATTACTTTATTATTAATTCATTATTCTCCTAGCAATCCTGATTACTATATATTATTATAAGAACTTTTTCCAATTTCACCTCTGATTTCTTTTCAATTGTATTTATTATAAAGATTGACTATGAATCAGTAAAAATATCGATGTTTTTTTTGATATTTATATAATTATTTAATAAACTTTTATATAAAGTCTTTTAAATTTATTAATCTTAAAAGAAGCAATTTAAAATTTTTATACAATCACTTGAATAGCCCCTTCTTTTGAATTTTCTTTACCTCAGGCCATAATTGTATCTCCTAAAATCTTGATGACTTATTGTTTTTTTCATACCAAAGTTTTTTACTTTTCCGCATTCATCAATCAAAAACAAATTTCTGATTTAAAAAGAAATCACCCAGAAATGCAAAATACCTTACAATTCTTTTTATCTTTGCACTAATACGAAAATCCTACGAGGCGACCACACCTGCCAACAATTGTCAATTTTTAATAGTTCTATACAATTTAGACATAGACTCTTAGTCAAGATATCTCGACTGTGTCACCTGTCACTCAGTAGTTTCTTCTACTGCACAGATGACGCTACAAACACTTGGTTGCTATTGACAGAATTTCCGTTTTCAAACAAACGCATTTTCTTCCTGTGCGAAAGCACAAATCCTGATGTCCCTTTTACTCACAGAACTTTACAATCGCTTAACATCAAAATACTAAAGGTCTTTAGCAGTCTTGAATCTGCTTTATACAACAATTAAATCATTAAGCATTTTATTTCCTTCCCTGTCTTTAAAGAAACCTCAAAACGATTTTGACAGATTGTACCCAAGCTCATCTTCAAACACGACAATACTACGAAGACTTTTATTTCGGTTTAACGACCTACTTCTCGAGCAATACTTGCCGGTCAGACAAAACAAATTTAGACGAACTTGCTACTACTGCTGATAAAATAGTAGCACCACTTCACGACACTGATCCCAAATCCCTATCCTATCAAGTAGCATCATTACAAATAGAAGTAGCTTCCAAAACCGATCACGAAGTTCAGTTAAAAACTATCCAATGACAAAGATACAAAAAAGATCTCAATCTAGAGTCAATATTAATCTGCGAATTTTATTATAAATTAAAAGGTTCCTCCCAGAAATGCTGCATAGGTTGTAATTGGTCGAATAAGAGCGATCTCAAAATCATTTCAATTTGTATTTTCCATTCAATTTTTAAAGAAAAAGTTCAAAAATGTTTAGACGGTTGCACTTTAAAAAGATTTTTAAGATCTTTCGGAAATTACGCTAAACCAAAATATCAAGTATCTTGTGGCATTTTTAGTTTACCTACAAATTTCCAAACTTCCGATTACATAACTACGACAATCTCCTTCTTAATTGACACCGGTTCATGTCTATCAATCTTGCCAAAAATCTTTGCGTCATCTATAGTTCCAGTAAGCAAATTGCGAGCTGTTGACGGCTCCGAGCCTATGAGATTGCAAATCTCAGTTTCAATTAAAAACATTGAACACATTTCGACTGGGCTTTAACCAATTGCTGTGACTTACAGACCATTCGTGGAGTGAATTTCTTCAATGTTTTTGGTAGTTAATTGATTGCAGTGATAGAAGATTAGGGTTACGAGTAAAGATTGATAATATTCTATTAATAGTTTTAAATTCAATATCAGTTCCTAATTACATCAACAGTATTTTGAGATACCACTTCGCACATCGTACAAAACGTCGCACACTTGGACTTTTCCAAATTCCTGAGAATACCCGAGATGCTTAGGAAGTCCAACGCAAAACGACACGCTATAGCGTCTACCACCAATATATCGACAACAGATTCTCAATCGTACCAAACTCGTACAAGGGATTAAACTTTTCTAAACGACAAGCATTGGAAATGAAAGATTTAACAAACTCAAAAAGGCAGGCATCATACTACGTTCCTCATCCCTTTTGTCTTCACCATTATATGTCTTTACTAAACCGCTTGATTTCCCCTCCAACCGTGCTGCAACTATACATTTCTGTAACTCGATTATTATTATACGATTATTATCTCAAACCGTTGATTATTGAATTCCTCAATAGTTACATGCAAAGTTAGTTTTTTTCAAAAATAGATGTAAAACTTATCATCAGATCCTTATTGCCAATCTATGATATCCGCTAAAGACGCCGTAATGACACCTTTCGGTTTTTTGAGTACTTGATGATGCCTTTCCATTTACGAAACGCAGAACAATCATTCCAGTTGCATATGAATCGAGTCCTTCACCTTGATTTTACCAGACCTTACTTTGTCTACTATTAATATGTTCCCGAGCATATCAAAATTCACAGAGTTTTTATGTGAATACGAACTTTTAGCATTAACCAAACAACATGATTATTAATACAAAAAGTGTGTTTTTATCGGCGGTGAAGTACAATTCTTAGGCTTTCATTTCAAAGATAGAATTAAACCAATTCCACGCAAATTAGAGACGAATAAACAAATATCTTTTCCGAAAACCGGCACCAAGTGTCTGAGACTTTTT
>CAUHTR010008082.1:0-34270 GCA_959609185.1 Schmidtea polychroa
CAAAAATAAATCTTCTAAATGTATAAAGACTTCCAAACCGGTCTTTGAAACACAAGGATAAGCCAATGCGAACTTAGTAGCACAATCTATCACCGTTAACCCCTTTACCGTCAACTTTCTTTTCTGAAATCGACCCTTAATTGGCGACTTTATTTGCGACTATAAAAAATTAATCTATTAATTATTTTTCAAACATCTTTATCAACATTAACGAACAACTAATAACGAATAACCATTAATTAATTAATAACAAATAAAGCAGTTTTTAGTATTGTTGTAAAGTAATGAGTAGTGGATAACAAGGTACTGAATAAGAAGAACAATTGTTTTGCAAGTTTTTGTGTCTTTCGCTCGAACCTTTTGTAAGAATATTTTTGTATTGTATTCAATTTTATTTATCTGACACACTAGAACAGCATAATAATAGTTGTTGTGATGATTTAGCCTATAGCGATGGGGTAATACAGCCTGATTGAGGTTTGAAACGTTTTCTGAGATTTCATGGGAAATGTTTTTTGCATAATTTTTTATTTTGTTTAGCCCTGCCATACATTCTTGCCCTCAGCAGGGCTAGAGTTGTAGTAGAATGCATGGTTATTATGGTTTGATGTTTCTAAATGACCCAGAACGACGTATTCACGTTTAGCCGAGTATACTCGGGTCTACCATGCTGCAGTACGCTTTCAAATATATAAAGCGAGTTAACTCGGGTCTACCGGTTATCAGCCGGTTTCGGCTTGACGAGTATCCCCGGGTCTACCGGTAAAGGGGTTAAAATGTACTTAAATCCGTCGTTTTGGGTTTCGAAATTCAACATGTAAGTTATGTCCATCTGAAAACGATCCATTTTATTTATTATTATAATTGGTGTAATGGATGATGAGGTAGTTTCTACTGTTCTTCAGGAACAGATACAACATATATCAAGCACACGTTTTACGTCTTCTTACTTAATATTATAATATCTGCATTGCAATTCTTTATAAATAGCCTCTAGACCCCTATGCGAAGCTAAATGGACCTCTTCAACGCATAACATTTTCTTTGGATCATTGTAATCTTTAATATATTCTAACAAAATATTATTTTCCATTTGAATAAAAATTATGTTATTTAATATCTTCATTCTAGTTGCTTTTTTAAAAAATAAATTTCGTTGTGATTTTGTATCGAAATCAGGTAAATTTCAGTTAACCATAAAATTTACATAAGAGTTGTATTCTGCTTCCGTATTTATTTGAATTCTTGCAGGCATTAGAATTATAAAAAAAATATTATATCTTTAAAATCGATTTATAATTTATATTAAAAAATTATAATTATTTTGGTATTTTTATTAGGCAACATTTTTATTAGGCACCACTAAAGAAATCAGAGTTGAAAATTAAAAAAAGTTCTTATAGTATGAAAATTAAAAGAATTTAACTACATTCAAAAAGAGTATATTTTGTTTGAAGAACGACATAATAAAAATATACTCCCTCTGTCCAAAAATGATAGTCCAGTTTGACTTTAAATCGTAATTTCTTTTATACGTAACAGTGATACTTAAAATGCAGTTTTGTTATTTGTTCAATCAATAAAATAAAATTATTTAATGTGCTTTTACTGTAAAAGGTTTTAGAAAACCGTACAATTTTTTTATATTCTCTAATGACAATCATTTTGGGAAAAAGGCTAAAATGCAACTGGACTATCATTTTTGGACAGAGGGAGTATGTATTAGCTACTAATTGAATTTAAAACGGGCTATTTAAACGTTTAAATGAAACTTAGGGTTTCACTTTTTAATGTGATAAAGACAAGAAAACATTTTGTGTTCTCCAAGAAATGGATCGAGTATTTTTGATTTTCATTTAAATTTGAAATATCTCCCATTTATGAAATATAGTTTATCCGGTTTTCTATAGTTAAGTTTAACTTAATAATTTGAATATTTGCTTAATAATCATTGTGAAATAACTAGTTTTAATATTTTGCCTGCTTTCCATGTGTGGGTTTGTGGCTGCTGGCATAATTTCATCTCCTTGACAATTGACATTCTATAATTACCTGATCGTCACTTGATCGCTTGAATTTCAACGATCACAACCTCAATCAAAACACGATTTCGACAAGTAACGTTGGTTTTGAGTAGTCTGGATAAAATTGAAAACAAAGTTGATAATCACTCGAGCCTGCTAAGTTCAGGATTCTTCTGGTTCAGTATGTCGATACAAGGCACTTTACTGTTATCCATTAAGGTTGCCCCTCATAATCATCACACTTTTTCAAAACTCTGCAAAATTTAAAGCACTAATCATTCCAAAATCTAGTTTGATTGTGGATAATAAGACGAAGATTTAGTTTACTTAATTTTTTAAAAATTTACATAGTTTTTTAATGGTTGGTGGTGTTCATTTTTATAGTGGATTATAGACAAATTGGGTCTTTTTAAAACCCCAACCACTTAAAATTTGCAAGAGAAAATGATTGTTTATTGAATAAATTTATTGAATATTACAGTTAAAGATGTTAGAATAATTAATTGAAATTTTTAATTTTGTCCTGCAGTAAATCATGTATGATCTTTTAAGTGGGATATATCATAGTCCCTTACTGTGAATGAAATAGTTCCTTCTTCATTTATTACTTTTACACTATTATTTTTGATTGAATTCTATTGTAATATTGAAAAGGCTTACAATTGGAAAAATTTTCAAGATGCATTGCTAGAATAATTTATACTTCTGTACAAGAATGGAAAATACCGTTAGATCAGAGATGAGCAACCTGCGGCCCGCTGTTATTTTGTTTATATTAAAAATAGTGATTTAATAATAAATAAATTTAATTGGAATTTTTAATAATTGGTTCATAATAAATACTTTAAAGCTTGTTTTTTTACTATCTTAAATTTTCAGAGTTTACTTTATTTTTACAATTTAGTTATATGTAAATATTTATATATATTTATAATAAGAAGAGGCATAAATAAGAATTTAAAAAACGAAAATCTATCAAATGACGATCATTTTTTCTAAAATATCTTATATAAATTACTTAGATTCTAATATGTGGATATATTATTTTATATGTGGCCCACGCAAGATCATTTGGGTTGACCACCCCTGTGTTAGATTAAAGGCGTGTTGTAGTTTTATAGTCATTTTTAAACCTCAACAGATGTTTCAAACAGACAGGGAAATCCTAAATCAGTAGGAATCAGTGTTCCGCAAAAAAATGATATTTTATCTTTAAATTTGGATTGAAGATACATATCATCAAAAACCTCAATTAATTTTTTTATAAGATGATTCAATAAGAAAGCTGTTACACAGATATATAAACATACAAATATAAGTGTTTTTATTGCTTGTTATTGTTGCGCATGGTATTTTCTTTGCTTATAAGAAGGCATTGTTTACATTTATGACAGATTTATAGTAATTTGTGATTGGTCACTCATTGTGGGCAAGTATTTTTTTGTCAGTGTTCCGCGTAAAAAAATCATGTGAATGGTGTTCCGTGCTTTTATATTAATTGAGAACCACTGTCCTAAATTATCCAAATATTTTTCATTAATCATTTCTTTATAATTAATTTTATTGTAAAAGTAATATTAAAATGGAACGAAACGCTATATTTTAAAATTCCAAAATATCATATATTCTATTGTAGACAATGACAAGATTTTGTCGAGCTGCTAAATCACTTGCAAATAATATTCTTCTTGAAATGGAATCTTCTGATGATGATACTGATAGTGACATAACTATTCCTCAAGGTAACACAAATGAGGAAAATGATAGTAACATGGATATGAAGATGTAATTGTGAATATACTTGATGAGTTTTAACTTGAAAGTTGTTTCATTACCAGAATGTATTCACCCTGCTGCTCCAAATCAACTTATTCAAATTTCCCATAGTTTTTTCGCGATATTATCTGCAGTTATTGAACACATTAGAGTTAACTATACGTATCTTAAGAAGTAACCAATTATTCGAAAAATAAATCGTTTTCCTTTTTTGTTTCGGGATATGATCATTACCTATAATTTCTAATGTTTCTAATGCTATGATTAATTGTAATTTCTGTCTTGGTAACTGACACGGCTTACACTTTTGAATTAGTTCCGTTGCATCTTTTGTGGAATTAGGCCGCTTATTTTATCCCAATGTGTTTTATTTTTGCATCTATCGTTTGAACTTAATACTAATTTGATATATTTTGAAACGACATACTGATAAAGATTTACCTTAGAATAATGTAATTATATCAAAATTATTCCTACCTTGTAGTAAATACCGTCTTTTCTTTGATAGAATCTTCTAATTCTTATTGAAAATATTTTGCACCTAGCATAAGAAAAAACTTGACACCGTGAACTATATTTAATTAATTTTCTAATACATCAATTAAAACAAATCTTGAATTATTTAGCATTTATTTATTAAAGTTTTTCTTCACTAGAAATCAATTAATTTCTTAAATATTCATGGAATTGTCTTTGTAATTACCAGACGGCCCGTATCTCTAAAAATAAAAATTTCAAATTAAAAAAATGAAAGAAATATGAATTAATTTTAACATAATTAGGATTTGTTAGTCTTAAATAAATAACTAAATAAATGTGTTAAGGATATTTATAACAATCAATTACTAAGCTAAACTTTACTTTAAAAATTTTTCTTAATTTTTAATATCAATTTAAAAATGATAAATACATTTTAAATCCACGGATAATGGAAATTATGTCGATTATTAAAATACTAAGTTTGTTTAAATGTTCGATATTTAATTTGAATTTAAATAAAGATTATAATTTTAATGAATATTGAAAACAACCAGAGCCGTAGCTAGGGGGTGGCGAATGGAGCGACCACCCCGCGCGCCGAGTCGAAGGGCGCCAAAACTGTGAAATGATCATTTAAAGTTTTTTATGCTTTTCTTTTTTTCATATTAAATTTTTATATTCTGCTTTCCATGTTTCTGTTTTCAAAAGTTAAACTAAAACAAAACTGTTTTGCTGGTCTATCTAAAGTTTTTTGCAAACGGGCGACTAAATCCGAAGGTGGCTGGTCATGAAAACAGTTTTGAGCATAGAAAATGCTGCTTAGCCTGGAAAAATCTTGAAAATCGTTTGAAAGAAGGAAGGACAATTGATGATAATCTTTAATTTAATTTATCTTTAATTTCTTTTATTTAGAATTCAATTTTAAATGTTAAAGTTGATCACTTGATCTTCTCAAATATATTATAATAGTAACCTTAATAGGAACTTAATGATCAAAACTCTGAACTTATGCTTAATAAATACGGATTAATGTATACGGATTACATGTATAATAAATATTTATAATTAATTGGTTTTCGTTATAATATAAGTTTGGTTAAGCATCTTAATTTGACTCTTCAAGACCAATTCCATTCCTGTAAGTACATAATTAATGGGAGCGGTGGATTGTTTTGGCACCAGGGGCGCCATTTTCCCTAGCTACGGCTCTGAAAACAACTAATTGATTTATTCGTTTTAAAATTTAAGTGATTTTTCTATTTCATTTTTTCCTTCTTTTACTGAAAATAAAAGACAAGCAACTACACACTTAAAAATGGGATTAAAAGATACAAAATTAAATAAATAAATTGTAAATTAGCTATTTAAATTAGAAATGATGGGCTTGATCATGTTTTTTAAATGTAGAATAGCATGTAAAATACTGGCACTTTATTTAATTTAATTATGTTGATACATAATGTTTTTTATCTGGACAATTCCTACTTATATGTCCGCTTCTGTGCCATGTCCAGCACTCTATCTTACTTCTTACTGGACATTCTATTTTCGTGTAGCCTATTTTGTGGCATAGCCAGCACTCTTGTTTTTCTCGTCGCCTGACTTCTTCTCTTTCATCTTTCTGCTTGTACTGTCCTCTTCTCTGTGGATCCTGATAGACCACTCTTGTATAACTTTTCATAGCGTTGATCTGATCTCTCTGCCTGTCCACTTTATCCATCAGAATTAATGTTTCCTGCTGTGCTTTTTATGTTCCGCAATATTACTTCTTTCTCAACTTCTTTATTCTCAGCACATACTATCAACATAATACTATCAACCTGACTGGTCTAGCTAATATTGATGCAAAACTGACACCAGTTCAATTTTTCTTAGCTAGTTTTCGATTCTAGGAAAATTTGGAGCAGAAAATTAGCATAAAAATGAAATTAATTGAATATCAACCTTTGTTTTCTTAGGTAATTAGTATTAAAACAAAATAGAACTATAAAAACAATTTTTAAAATCACACAACCATAAAAATTGATTTATACGGGAAATGCTTATTTATAGAAATTTATTTATTGAATTCTTATTAGATTCGACAGGACAAATTTGAACAAACTTTGCAAAAATATATGAAAAATAAATAAAAAACAGGAAATGATCTCTAACACAAAAACCCATGAATAAGATAACAAGTATACATCTGGTTAGAAAACACCGGGCACCCCAGAGGGTGGCATCAGCTAGAGCGTGCGATACCTAAAAATTACTACGTTTTTCATAATAATAAAACAATGATGGTGTTATATGGTTAAATAAAAATGTTTGATAATTAATTAGTAATTAATAAAAATCAGTATTTGTCCTCCGAAATTCCCTCACTGCATTATTTATTTACCCTTTATTCCATACGACATAAACTTTATCGGTAGTTTAAATGAAAATAAACGAAATGTTAAAATATTTTATTAAATTGTAGATAGCAATAATATTTATTTAATTATTTACCTTGGTAAAAAAATTATTTCTCGATCTGAATATTACCGGCATCGTATGTATATTGGGGGGGATACGGCCATACTCATGGTTTGTAGTCCTATACATCGGGTTAGTGATTGGCAATCTGTTATAATCTTTTTCTAATAAATATTTTAATTAATATTAAAATATATTATAATTTATCCATTGCTAAGAAATTTCTCATCTTGCTAAGTTTCATCGGCTGTTTTACATTATTTTATTGAGTTTTTGGAAATTTTTTTAAAAAATTATTTAATATTTATTATTATTATTATTATTTTACTTAATTTCTTAATTGCATTCTAAATTGGTAATTCTCGCTCATAAACGTAATCTCAAATTACGGTTCAAATGTACAAATCTGTTATTATTATTATTGGGACAAAATCCTAATAGAACGATTTAATAGTTAGTTCAGACCCGGCCACAGATATAAGCGCTCTAAGCAGCGTGTCACAACCGATATCAGATTCACGGGAAGTTCATAAATAATCCCATTGTAATATGATTTCAATTCTCACTGACTTTCTTTTACCCTGATACATATGGTTTTACACCGTTTGTACGATTATACAATGCTTCACTTTCAATACGGGATGCTACCCATTACCCACGCCATCTATTAATAATGACAATATTGTTATGTGTATGCTATTTTTATGCGACAATTACGTGACATTATTGTAAATTTGTCATCCATGGTACTCATACCGTATGTATGATCAAATCCTAAATCCATAATATTGTTAGGAGAATATTGTTTACCATATAATAACGGAGACCCTAAATACATGTAGTTCCTAGATCATGGTCTAAAAGGCCTACTAGTTAATCCGGCACTGATCGAAACCCTCATATCATGTAATCAACACATAGATTTTAAGGGTGACCCAACAAAACAGTCGAAGACAGATTCGCCCCAACAAATTATTTTCTTAAAATCAATATTCACAATGCCTGCTGCTTTGTTCGACTTTCTCATCCAAATTCACTAATCAAAATTTTGATGGGCTGTTTTCTTTTAGCTTATTTGTCGGTTCTTATTTAATTGAGGTGTTTTATCAGGATTGTTTATTCTTGGACAATTTTGTCGGGTGTAGTCTTCAGAAACCACTGGCCTGGGCAATAAAATTACAAATAAAAGACAAAAACTTTCTAGTTTTTCTAATTTTGTTATATAGCTTAAATTTAAACGTAAAAAAGAAAAATTTTGAATACGTAATATTATTCAAGAGAAACATAGATATTAATAAAAGAAAGTGCAAGATATTTATAAATATTTGTGGAAAATTGAATATCAAAAAATAAAGTTTTTTTTTGTTGCGTGTTTCTAATTTTACTAACACATCTTCTCCTACGTCAAATTTCCTCCTTGTTTGTTCTTCTTGTTCTTCCTTTACCTGTTTTTCTTTTGACCCGTACCATTTCTCCCTGCTAATCTTTTTTTCAAAAACTATCATCTTCCTAACGGCATGAAACAGTATTGCCCTTTCTTTGTTGAGAATGCTGTTTTCTCTTGCGATTCTTCGTCTAACTGCACTAACTATGGAAATTCAATAAAGACTTTGATTTTTCGTTCAGTTATCATGCATAGTACAAGTTCCTGTATTATCTGAAATGTTATTGAAATATTACTTTAATGTAATATTTAAATAAATATTACATAAATATCTCTTCAAATCTTAAAAGCTCAGAATTATATTGAAAACTTTTATTATAGAAATGTATCTCATTAAAACATTTCTACATATCAAACGTTTGCATGCATTTTTTATTATGTATTGTAACTTTTCCATCACTTTTTCAATTTCTATAGTAAAGAATTATATTGAAATAGCTAGGAATAACGACAAGGCGAGTTTGCATATATCTTTATTATAAGGCTATAGGTTTTTCTTATAGGTTTTTCTTCTTCAATGAAAATGCATTTCATTGAAATTGGGTCTATAAACCTCTGTTCATTTATATACAGATAAATATTTCATGAATCTCTATTAATAAATCTTTGACTTTCAAACAACAATTATATTTATATGTGACACTTCTAAGGAATACAACACTTCTAATACATCAAATACAAAAAATTTAACATAAAAAGAATTTAGTTTGGTAGGACATATTTTATTCCTCTCGGTCAGTTTAGTCCCTCAGGCAAAAGTGGGAAATTAAGATTTCCCATAAAATGTTAAAAGACATTTGACTTATAGTCTCATTTAATTATATATGAAGGGGAGTTTTACGGACACGGTTTCCTTTATTTTGCTACGACACCGCATGTATATGTATAAAATAAATTATTTACAGTTTCTTAATATTTTGATTTAAAATAAAGCTTTACCGTAACACATATCCTTGTTAGACTCATCCAATGATTCGATTTGTTGATTTGTTATTTCTAATTTTTGCTTGGTACCCTGCTTAGAAAACAATAATTCTGGACATTCACATTCATCAGGAGTTGGTTCTTTCTTTTTCGGAATGACTTCAGGGCATGTTTGAAATGCCAATAAACTATTCATTGACATTAATCCAGGATCGGGAGTTAGAGGCTTTTCTTCCTCACAATCATGATATGATTTGGAGACAACTTTGTTTTCATAAATTTTCATTTTTAATAATTTAATAAATTATATTATTTTGAATCAATAAAATATAATTGATATAATTAATACATATATTAGCTGCAAATGTACTAGAGAGATGCTGAACTTGTTAACTGTTTATGTCACATATGTGCATCATTTTAAAAGTTAAACCTTTGTATAATATCGCATATATGAGTTCTGCTGAAAATAAAACCAATTTGAAAAATTTACCACTGAATATTTAAAGAATGCGAACTTACTCTGCTAATGTTACAGTATTCATCATCTAATACTGTGGTCGTCAACCTTTTAGTACCGAAGAGCACATTCCAAATTATCGATGGTGAAACGGTCACCATTTATTTTTTCAAGGTAAATTTATAGTGACTTTGAAATAAACAATTTAAAGGCCGGCATTTCGAAAATCCATACAAAAATGACGCGAATTTGAGTCATCGGTCATTAAAATGTTAATAACGCAAATAATGTACAAAACAACATTTAATTTAACCGTTAAATTTTAACGTATATTACCTTTATTCAATATAATTATATATTTATTAATCATTATATACATTGTATATCTATAACAAACTAAAAATACAATACCAAACAACTTTTATTAAGTCAATGTGATGTAAGGATATTCCTGTTCGCAGACAATCATCAAGATGCTCGTCGGTAATTCGAGATCTGTGTTTGGATTTTATTATATTCATTGTTGAAAACAACGATTCGCATAAATATGTGGAACCGAAGAACGATTTTATTTTATATGCCGCAATTTTTAACAATGGAAACTTTTTTTTGTCAACTAAGTTCCAAAATTGTTCATCTGTTACATACGATTTCAGCGGTATGAAAAATAAGTATTGTATGAAATAAGCCTGAATTTTAACCGCATCTTGATTTTGAAACTATTTTACGTACGTATAATTGAATAATTTTTAACATTGTGTTGAGGATACATAAATCATAAATAATATGATAAATAAATAAAATTATCTAGGGGGAATATAGTCATGACGAACGAGACGATCTATGGGAACTCGATAAAGAAAACGGAATTAAAAAGAAATGAAAACTGAGAAAAAGGAATCAAAAAAAGAAAGCGAACAAGAAATTAAAATAAAGGTCATCGTAATTAAGAAGTACTAAATGGGAAAAAGAAATTTCAAATTCCAAAGAAAACAGAAAGAAATGCATATCTCGACAGCCTGTCAGAGATAGCGGATTCGAAGGAAAAAGACGGGCAAACAAAAAGAAAAATTAAAAATTATCTCGATAGCTGTCAAAAATAGTGTGAAGCAAAATTATGTGCAGTGTTCCAAGGGCAGATTGTGAAAAACAGAAAGATAAGCTCAAGTACGTAAAATTGAAGAGCTATATAAAAGAGAATTGGAAGGAAAAGAAGACAGAAACATTGGGAGAAGAATTGTGTAACTTTACCGAGACGAATATTGTCGGAGACGAATTGGTAAAGGAGATATTGTTCGAGAATAATTGTTAGAGAATAATTCTCAGAGAAAATTGTCAGAGAAGAATTAATTGAAAATAACAGAAGAAGTTATTGGAATATTTGAAGAAAGTTGTCAAAGAAGAAAAAGTCTAGTGCAGTTGTCGCCAACCTTTTAGTACCGAAGAGCACATTCCAAATTATCGATGGTGTAACGGCACCATTTATTTTTTCAAGGTAAATTTATAGTGACTTTCAAATAATGTACAAAACAACATTTAATTTAACGTATATTACCTTTATTCAATATAATTATATATACATTGTATATCTATAACAAACTAAAAATACAATACCAAACAACTTTTATTAAGTCAATGTGATGTAAGGATATTCCTGTTCGCAGACAATCATCAAGATGCTCGTCGGTAATTCGAGATCTGTGTTTGGATTTTATTATATTCATTGTTGAAAACAACGATTCGCATAAATATGTGGAACCGAAGAACGATTTTATTTTATATGCCGCAATTTTTAACAATGGAAACTTTTTTTTGTCAACTAAGTTCCAAAATTGTTCATCTGTTACATACGATTTCAGCACAATATCATTTTTAAGATCCAAAATCTCAAGTTCCAGATGCTCTGCTCTTTTTTCAATAAGTATTCCAATTGATGTCGCTAATGCTGTTACATTTTCCTGGCTAGTAAATGGATTTACAAGAAAGATGACTATTGGTTCTATAATAGCAAACTGTTCAAATCTTTTTTCAAACTGTTCTTTCAGTGTTTCAAGATGAATAATAAATGATGACGGGTCAAAATTTCCATCACTTACCAGTTTATGCATATTTGGGAAATGCACGAGGGATTTAATTTTCAAATGAGATATCCATAAATGCAGCTTCGATTTAAATGAATTGATAGACCCTATCATTGTAGCAACGTGTTTTTCTTTTCACTGCAGTTCCAAGTTTAAAATTTGTTCATGATATCTGTGAGGAATCCCAAACCAGGAAGGATCGTGCAATTCATCAAAGTGTTGATTTATAGATTCGAGGAATTTTTTTATTTCATCTATCAAGCTTAAAAATCTTGTAAGCACTTTGCTTTTACTGAGTCATCGTACCTCTGCATGCAAGATAAGATCGGAATGTTCATCTTCAGTACCTTCCAGTAAGGCCCTGAACAGTCGATGTTGTAAAGGCGCTGCTCGAATAGAGTTAACAATTTTCATTACGATCTTCATAATGTGAGCAAATGAAAGTATTTTACTGCACAATACTTCCTGATGGATAATACAATGGTACGCCATAAAGTTGGGAAAACATTTATCTTTCTTGCACAGGGCAACAAATCCGTTGATACTACCCACCATTGCTGGTGCTCCGTCAGTGGTGATAGCAGATAGCTTGTGGAGAGGTATATCTATTGAATCTGTAAATTTTTTGAATATGTTGAAGATATCCAGACCTGATGTTCGTCCTTGCATTGGTAATATTTCCAACAGCACTTCTTTTATAGTGAAGTCATTAAAAACCATTCTCACCACTACTGCCAACTGTGCTGTATCTCCTATGTCAGCTGACTCGTCAAATTGCAAAGCAAACCAATCACATATTTCTAAGTCATTTTTTATTTGAGTTTGCATGTCTGTTGAAATTGCATGTATTCTTCTTTTTACCGTATTGCCTGACAACTGTAAATCTTGTATTGCTGACATAATTTCAGGCTTGTTGGAAAGTCCCTCAAATAAGCACTCAGCGCCAGCAAGAAATGCTTCTTTTATCAGCTCACCGTCTTGGTATGGTTTTTTCTTCTTTGCGAGCATGTGGTAAATTTTAAAAGAAGCAATGATGGCATTTTTAGATTTTAACAAATGTCGAGTGAAAATCGATTGCTGGCCAGATAAATTTAATTTAAGGTCTCTAATTTTGTTCTTTCTAATTTCTGATTTAACTGGATAATTAGTATCAAAAGTGATATGGTTAGAATAGAAGTGACGTTCAACATTATGTTTTTTTGCCACTGCAACTGTACTACCGCACAATAAACAAACACATTTATCTTTAATACTGACAAAACAATAAGATTCATCCCAATCTGTGTTAAAATTATACGTTCGTTGTCTTTTACTTGCACTTATTTTAGAATTTAAATTTTTTTTCACTTTTGACTTTATAACCTTTCAACTGAATGATCAGAGAAATAATAAATTACAAGTTGATACCTAAATTTAATCTAATTTAAAAATAATAAACAATTAGTGGTCTTGCAAGTGTACAGCAAAATAACAAATTTAAAATAAAAAAAGAGGCGAGTACAATTATGAAACCAAAAGATTAATAATAAATAAAGAAAATATATAAACACAAATAAAAAATAAACCACATTTTTGGATGAAGGAGTTGACCATAAAATTAATTTAATGGTTTTAAAGGATAGAGAATTTTTTAACCATATTTTTATAAACAACGAGGAAAGAAAAATTATAAAAATATGCTTATTATTATCTTAAAATTTCAAAATCTATCGATTTAAATTTTTTTTTAAATTAAAAAATTCGACCAAATTTCAATTATTTTGCTTTATTTACTTTTTTTCTGGTAGCACACATAAAACAGCTGTCGAACACCATGGCGCCCACGGGCAGAAGGTTGGCGACCACTGATCTTTCAAACCCGGTGTTTTACGCGAGTGCTATTCTTCACAGAGTGTTGTAATAAGCACTGTATAATCACCGATCAGATTGTTGAATTGATTGTGTCATTGTAAAGTGAAAATTATTTGTGATTACAAATAAAGATTCCTGTTGTAATTATTATTTGTGGGTCAGTTAAAGCACGTATGGAGTCAGGGTAAGAATTATAAAATTACAAATATCGCCAACGACCCAGTAACCCAACAATTATAAAACTTGGTCGTAAAAGTTCAATTAAATTTAACTCATATATTTTTAGTGAAAAATATTTTAAAAGAATTTACGTTGTGAAAAACAAAAGCATTAGAAAAAAGCTAAACAGCTAAACCTGCAATGCCGCGAGTTTGAAGAAAATTTGGTTCAAGCAGGATAAAATATAGAAGTCCAATCGTAATAATTAGATACTACAAAAGCAAGTAGTACGCGATCAACTTAAGATTTGTACCCAAAAATGAAGGGAGAAAAAGATCAAATACAGAATGATAGGAGGATAATCTGTTTTCTGAAAGAAAAAATTTTAATTCGAAGAAAATGCATTCAAAGTGTCTGCAGTATTGTCCAACCTCCATCGTGTTGAAAGTATATTTTTAAGCCTCAACGCGTCAAAATAATCCGTCAACAGTAGCGGAAAGATGACGAAAATTTCGGATGTCACAGGAGAAACTTTAATGATATGCATTTTGATTAATTTATTGATTTTAATATAATTAAATTTTGTAATTTATCTTTAACTTCTTTAGTGGTTTTTGACGGATATATACGTCATCAACATATGCATTACAAAACGCATAAGACGAATAAAAATATATCATAAATATTACTTTTGTTAACATATTATCTTAATAAATATCATCCAATAAGATATTATTTTGTTTTTTGTAACATTATGCTCAAGACGTATATATACGCTAGCGGATAACAAAACTCGCCGCTGAGGAGCGCATTTCGTTTGAGTTTTTAAGCTTGTATAGTGTTTGTACATAAATTTAACCATAATAATTATTGTCAATTTGGACTTTTTTGACAAACAAATTATTGCGTTACTATTTTTTGTTGCAATTGTATTTTCATGGTTAGTTCATTTTTACCTGTGTCACAAAATAGGTGTAAACAGAATTAAAATTTATAGTGTCATTCGATGGCGGTATTTAGAATCAAAATTTAATATTTCCTTATTACATTCTACCTTGTTTGATTCTTTTTATAAGCAATATTTAAATAATACATGTCTCACTACACTATATACCAGGGGTGGGCAAGTGCGGCTCTTTGATGAGCCATGTGGCTCTCTAGGACCTCATGCGTGCCCACCCCTGTATTAAAATAATCAATATTGAATTAAAATAAAATTTAAATTATATCCATGGCTGAGTCAGCTGGTGATACTAATAAAAGCAAAGCAATTACCAAATTAAGTGGATCATCTAGGCGTAAATTGGCAAAGGAAGCCAGTCTCAAGGCAGATGCTAGCAAATATATTAAGTTAACATCATTTATAACTAAACAGTCTAAACTGCCAGTAGTTCAATCAACTGAAGTTTCTGCTAAAAATGAGCATGTATTTGATGATCAACACCCATCTACGCATTCGAGTTCCTGTGCTGAGCCTGCTGAGACAGAAACATCATCTGAAATTTTTTGTTGAAGATGAGCAAGTACTATCTGTAGTTGATGAACAACACCCAGCTATACATTCATGTGCAGAGAATATTGAGACGGTAACATTACCTTTGATACAGTGGAAAAACAACTTGCTTCAGATATTTTACAAGAACCACTTCTTCCTCAATCCGACTTTCCTACAGATCCAGGACTCTACATTAATACAAGCATAAGCTCGAAACTGATACGAAAATTGTTTGAAATGGAACCATGTCAACCTGGACTCAATGAACCATACAATTTCCGACAGATGAATTGGGGCGCAAGTTTCAAATTTCTTGGTACACAAAATTTTTTGGAAAAGGTAGTATGAAGGAGGAAAGAAATTGGCTTGTCTATTTACCAACAAATCAAAAAATGGATTGCCAAGCTTGCTGGTTATTCGCTGATTGTAAAACTGAAAATTATAGCAAGGAATGGTCCGACCCAAATTTTGGAGTTTATAACTGGAAAAAAGGCATGGAAAAAATCGTTAAACATGAAACTTCCAATCAACATCAAAGTGCAATATATCAATATTTGCTGGCTAAATATCGCATTTCAAATGATAAAACTGTGATATCTGGTTTGATCAGTCAGGAGCGTTATCAAGTGGAAAAAAATAGAGAAGTTTTGAAACGAATGGTAGATGCAACGTTGTTTTTAGCAAAACAAGGTTTGCCATTTAGAGGACACAGAGAACATTCTGGTTCTGACAGGTGTAGTAATACTGGAAATTTTCGTGAATTCTTATTTTTATTGGCTAAATATGATTCCACTTTGGATAATCAACTAAAGTTTGAAAAGAAAAATGAACTTTATTTATGTCATCATGTACAAAATGACCTAATTCAATCACTTGCCTTAGAATTATCCGCAAATATTGATAATGAAGTTAGGTCTGCACAATTCTTTTCTCTAATTGTTGATTCAACAATTGATATATCCAGAGTTGATCAGATGTCAGTTTCTTTAAGATAAGTGTTAAAATCAGGACAAGTTGTTGAACGATTTATAGGCTTCTACACATTGGAAAACAGTAATGCTGCAGCATTTTCTGATATATTATTAACGGAGTTACAAAAGCTAAACATTCACATTACACTTTGTAGAGGACAGGCATATGATGGTGCCTCTGTGATGTCTGGGATTAAAAATGGTCTTCAAACTAAGATAAAGACACTTTCACGAAATGCCATCTTTGTTCACTGTTGTTCTCATGCATTGAATTTGGTGACTATTGAAGCAATGTCTCTTAACAGTGATGTTCAGTTGTTTTTTGGTACAACAGAAAAGTTGTATACTTTCTTACATCAAGTCTACCACGACTACATATTCTCGAAGAACATCAGAAGTCTCGATATGAATCGACAGTAGATACTCTAAAACGACTTTCTGATACAAGATGGGCAAGCCGAAAGCATGCAGTTGATGCAGTTGTTGGATCATTCTCCGCTATTATATCTACTCTAGAAGATGTAAATTTTGGGGAATCAAAAGAACACAAAGGAAGTGTCAGAGCAGAAGCTATGGGACTATCTATTTTGATAACAAAATATTCTTTTGTTTTTCTGATGCTGATTTTTCGGAAGCAATTTAAATAATAAAAAAACTTGTATGTTTGTTACATCAATAAATTTACTAGAATAAATTTACTGAATATAATGCTTTTTAATAATATTAGTATTCACTCAATACTCGCGAAAATAAGTAGTACCATCTTCATAATTTGTGGCGCCCCCTGAAAATTTTCCTCCCACCCCCCACGCACCAAAATCTAAATCAGCCACTGATGTATGCATGTTTTTGCTTATGCTTACATGTCAACTTATCATGTCTCATTTATATATTTTGGAAATTTATTTTAGCCATTTTACAAATGGCTTTCAAGTAATTTTTTTTATTTAAAGTAAATTTTAAGACTTGAATTCTGATCCATATGAGATATGGTGTTCGATTTTTATACACGCCTTTTATTTCTTTACTTCGATACGTGTGTGAAATTATTAGGTTGTGTGTGCGTTAGTTTTTGTTATGTTTTCGGTCTGCATGCTATTATTCGATTTATGGGATATTAGAGTTCCAAATCGGTTTATGTTTTAAGTTTTCAAATTTAATAAATTGCTTTGTCGGAAATTGCAATTTTCCTGTATATTTAAAGCTATTTTGACTATTGTTATTAATCCAAGCCTCAAAGTTCATGTCAATAATTTAATTGCAATGGTTTGCACTTCTCACAAATAAATATTATGTTAACCAAACTACGGCCATCACATATGATTTTGCGCTGGTTGTAACCAGTCTTATGTAATGTATATTTCAAAATTCTATAGTTCATGGTTGAAATGACTACCTAGAAATTGCAGACAGAAAAATCATCAAATGTTATGACGTTAGAGCTCACCATTCGAGAGTTTTCTGTTTCACGTAAATATATTTCTTTAGAGAAAATTCAGCTTTACATTTGTAAAATATATCAAAAATTTAAAGAGATAATTTCTGACAAATTTATATAACCTATATCTAGCATTAATTTGATTACTAAATGTTGAATAAATATTTTTCAATACCTCTCTACATTCAGAGAAATTTTTAATTGACAATTAATGCATTCACAATGTCAAGATTTGGACACAGAAAAGAAAAGCAAAAATTAGTCACAACTAATTACAATAATTTTATTTTGCATGACAAAGTTCCTATGAAATACATTTATCAGAGGATTGAATTCTACATTCAAGCAAAGTTTCTACTTTATGAAGAGTCTTAAAATGTGATTGAAGTTGATTCACTGAGATTATACTAAAACTACAATAGAGTTGGAATAGCCATTTCATATCAGGAAACACAACTTTTCAAACATACTGGACGAAAATATTTCAAGGAAATTTTTGATTACAAAATTGACACGTGCTAAATGAATATTTTGGAAATTTATACGTCATTCGTCACGTTTTCCTTATATCTATAACACTTCTAACTTCAATAAATTAATTAATAATTTTACTTTAAACTCTGGGGTAATTTTAATTAAATATATGTTTTAATTAAATATAATCAATTAAAATGTAATTAAATTGAAAATTATTTTCGTTTCCACAAATCGTATTTTGCTATCGCCTTGCTATACTTAATTTATCCACGCGTGAATTAATTGAGTTGAAATTAAAAAACTTTTCTAAACTGATTTTATTATATATTATTTCAAATTTTAACCCATATTTTTAAAAATCCCACCACTATATATGCGGTGAGTTCAATAAGTATCCTGACTACCCCATAAAAAATAA
The DNA here is from genome assembly GCA_959609185.1 of Schmidtea polychroa. Taxonomy (NCBI): domain Eukaryota; kingdom Metazoa; phylum Platyhelminthes; order Tricladida; family Dugesiidae; genus Schmidtea; species Schmidtea polychroa. The sequence continues at coordinate 18,459 of CAUHTR010008082.1, forward strand.
CAGTACTTAAACAATATTCTGCTGAAATTATAACATATTATTAATGGTTTTAAATCGTATTAAATAGAATCTAGCATCTAGTACAGCCATGGCCAACCGGTGGCCCGCGAAGCGTTTTGATGTGGCCCGGACACAATTTTAAACATCAAATCAATAATTGTCTTTTTTAGAATTCATATTCGAATTAAGCATGTTTTTAATTTAAAAAATTGATTCTAAGTTTTCTTGAATCGTAAAAACGAGCTATATTTATTTAAATGAATTTATTGTGGCCCGTGATAGTATTTTTCCGAAAATTTGGCCCTTCGATTGATTTGGGTTGGCCACCACTGATCTAGTACGTTTAGTGCATGATCAATTTTAAACTAAAAAAAGTATATCTTATATTTTTCTTTGGGATCTTTAACCCTATTAACACTAGGTTGTGACTTTGAATCACATTTTGTTTTTTTATTTTTTATATAAATACTTGTATAATATAATATTTTCGTTAAAATTTTTTTTGTCCAATAACATAATACTCCTTATGCGGATTATTAAAATATAATTTTACTAATATAACTACATGCATTTTCAATGTATCTTAAAGTCACATCGTGGCGTTTTACGTAAGTATATCAAACTGGTAATAATAGGGTTAATCGTTTCGTCTCGTGCTTCGTATGAGAAGTTGAATTTTGTTCCAAAATGGTGACACGGCCGAAAACTTGGCAACAAAAGCAATATATGCCGTTTTTCGAAATAGAATACTCAGGTCAGTCTCTTACAAGTTGCTCTTCATTGCTTAAAATTCGTGAATAAAAATGTGCACTAAATTTTCGACCAGTGTCATCAGACGGAAATTTATAATTATACAATCACTTAGATGGAGATGAATAATTTATATACATTTTAAGAAAGCTTACTATTGCGAAATGGTTTAAAGATTCGGTTTAATTTAATACTTAATCTTACAAATCGAAAAAATATTTCATTTTGTGTGTGAAAAAAATGTAGATAACCATTATACAGAGGTTTCATAAACATCTATATTAAGTTAAAACACTTTAAATATTTATTCGTTGCTTAACTTTGACAATCTCAATTTTCTAAAAGTAACAAACGGATAATTATCTGCTCTTCTAGCTTTTTCCAATGGTATAAAATTACATTTGAGATAACTTTGATAAATCGTTAAAAATCAAAATATGAATTTTATTATAAATGCGATAATTGAAATATTACATTTTAGAGAAAAAAAGATCTTGAAGAATAGATTTTCATTCCGTAAAATTCTGTAAGATATTTGATTACCAAACAATAACAATGGTCAGATGTATTAATTGTTATTCATATGTACAGATGTTTCGGGAAATGTCTTTTTTATTTCCTATATTTTTGCAATGCACGAATTGATTAAGCGCGCATTATTTAGAAGCGTGAATTATTCAGGAATGTTGACGAACTTTTTCAGTGGGATGAAATGGTAAGTATTTGAATGGAATAATTCTTATTTGAATATAAATTATTTGAATACTATAATTCTCGCCTCAAAATAAAAGAATTTGAAGAAGACGTTCATAAATAAAATCTCCGAGAAGCCACTGTTTCCAATATATTGTGCAATAAAATTGTGGAGAGAAATATCATGATCATTTCCAACCTCCATTTTCAGACGTCTGCATATACCAATCCCACAATTTCGAACAAAAGCAATCGAATAATTTTCTCCATTCCATTGTTTATGATCTCATCAATGTGTTATGAATAATCGTCGTCGATTACTATTATTATTAAGATCAACTACACTCCTTGTCTTTCTACTTCTAACATTAATCCGTATTAATCAACATTTCGAACAATGATTTTAATGTAAGCATTTGGTTTATCATTATTGAGAACATTTTCGAAACTTCTTTACGAATATAAATAATATTATAGCATTAATTAAATACATCGGCTTTATTGTAATTCTCGTTATTATTATTATTATTATTATTATTATTATTATTATTATTATTATTATTATTATTATTATTATTATTATTATTATTATTATTATTATTATTATTATTATTATTATTATTATTATTATTATTATTATTATATTTATTATTTTTAATCGGTTTTTTATATCGCTACTATTTAGATAGATATTTTCGAAAGACCTTTCCTTTCCTTAAAAATGGTCTTTGAATATATTTTTAAAGCTTTTAATAAAATATAATGAGCGCCCTGGCTCAATTAATAAATAAATTGTCAGTGAAGTGACCTACAGTGAAATTTAGGCATTCATATGAAAAATCATGAATCAAGTCATGATATGATGGTCAACTGATCATCAAATTTAGATATTTTAAGTCCAAAACCTTTTAAAGTTTGTGACAAAAAACTTCTTTCAAAAACTTTGTAAATGAACCTTCTCTTTCTTGCTTGATAACTGAATATTATAAGAATAACTTAGAATCAATGCTGATGTTGGCAATCCTCGTCAGACTGACCTTCAAACTTTTATTTTGTCTTTATTTCGTTGTGTTTTTATATTTTTTTTAGTTTAATATAACTATTTGATTTATAAACTATTTGGATGATTGGTATGAAAAATAAGTATTGTATGAAATAAGCCTGAATTTTAACCGCATCTTGATTTTGAAACTATTTTACGTACGTATAATTGAATAATTTTTAACATTGTGTTGAGGATACATAAATCATAAATAATATGATAAATAAATAAAATTATCTAGGGGGAATATAGTCATGACGAACGAGACGATCTATGGGAACTCGATAAAGAAAACGGAATTAAAAAGAAATGAAAACTGAGAAAAAGGAATCAAAAAAAGAAAGCGAACAAGAAATTAAAATAAAGGTCATCGTAATTAAGAAGTACTAAATGGGAAAAAGAAATTTCAAATTCCAAAGAAAACAGAAAGAAATGCATATCTCGACAGCCTGTCAGAGATAGCGGATTCGAAGGAAAAAGACGGGCAAACAAAAAGAAAAATTAAAAATTATCTCGATAGCTGTCAAAAATAGTGTGAAGCAAAATTATGTGCAGTGTTCCAAGGGCAGATTGTGAAAAACAGAAAGATAAGCTCAAGTACGTAAAATTGAAGAGCTATATAAAAGAGAATTGGAAGGAAAAGAAGACAGAAACATTGGGAGAAGAATTGTGTAACTTTACCGAGACGAATATTGTCGGAGACGAATTGGTAAAGGAGATATTGTTCGAGAATAATTGTTAGAGAATAATTCTCAGAGAAAATTGTCAGAGAAGAATTAATTGAAAATAACAGAAGAAGTTATTGGAATATTTGAAGAAAGTTGTCAAAGAAGAAAAAGTCTAGTGCAGTTGTCGCCAACCTTTTAGTACCGAAGAGCACATTCCAAATTATCGATGGTGTAACGGCACCATTTATTTTTTCAAGGTAAATTTATAGTGACTTTCAAATAATGTACAAAACAACATTTAATTTAACGTATATTACCTTTATTCAATATAATTATATATACATTGTATATCTATAACAAACTAAAAATACAATACCAAACAACTTTTCAGTATCAATGGCCAATGTCTCATAATTAGGGATGTAAGCTGATATTCCTGTTCGCAGACAATCATCAAGATGCTCGTCGGTAATTCGAGATCTGTTTTTGGAATTTATTATATTCATTGTTGAAAACAACGATTCGCATAAATATGTGGAACCGAAGAACGATTTTATTTTATATGCCGCAATTTTTAACAACGGAAACTTTTTTTGTCAATTAAGCTCCAAAATTGTTCATCTGTTAGCACAATATCATATTTTAGATCCAAAATCTCAATTTCCAGATGCTCGGCTCTTTTTTCAACAAGTATTCCAATTGATGTCGCTAATGCTGTTACATTTTCCTGGCTAGTAAATGGATTTACAAGAAAGATGACTATTGGTTCTGTAATAGCAAACTGTTCAAATCTTTTTTCAAACTATTCTTTCAGTGTTTCAAGATGAATAATAAATGATGACGGGTCAAAATTTCCATCACTTACCAGTTTATGCATATTTGGGAAATGCACGAGGAATTTAATTTTCAAATGAGATATCCATAAATGCAGCTTCGATTTAAATGAATTGATAGACCCTATCATTGTAGCAACGTGTTTTTCTTTTCACTGCAGTTCCAAGTTTAAAATTTGTTCATGATATCTGTGAGGAATCCCAAACCAGGAAGGATCGTGCAATTCATCAAAGTGTTGATTTATAGATTCGAGGAATTTTTTTATTTCATCTATCAAGCTTAAAAATCTTGTAAGCACTTTGCTTTTACTGAGTCATCGTACCTCTGCATGCAAGATAAGATCGGAATGTTCATCTTCAGTACCTTCCAGTAAGGCCCTGAACAGTCGATGTTGTAAAGGCGCTGCTCGAATAGAGTTAACAATTTTCATTACGATCTTCATAATGTGAGCAAATGAAAGTATTTTACTGCACAATACTTCCTGATGGATAATACAATGGTACGCCATAAAGTTGGGAAAACATTTATCTTTCTTGCACAGGGCAACAAATCCGTTGATACTACCCACCATTGCTGGTGCTCCGTCAGTGGTGATAGCAGATAGCTTGTGGAGAGGTATATCTATTGAATCTGTAAATTTTTTGAATATGTTGAAGATATCCAGACCTGATGTTCGTCCTTGCATTGGTAATATTTCCAACAGCACTTCTTTTATAGTGAAGTCATTAAAAACCATTCTCACCACTACTGCCAACTGTGCTGTATCTCCTATGTCAGCTGACTCGTCAAATTGCAAAGCAAACCAATCACATATTTCTAAGTCATTTTTTATTTGAGTTTGCATGTCTGTTGAAATTGCATGTATTCTTCTTTTTACCGTATTGCCTGACAACTGTAAATCTTGTATTGCTGACATAATTTCAGGCTTGTTGGAAAGTCCCTCAAATAAGCACTCAGCGCCAGCAAGAAATGCTTCTTTTATCAGCTCACCGTCTTGGTATGGTTTTTTCTTCTTTGCGAGCATGTGGTAAATTTTAAAAGAAGCAATGATGGCATTTTTAGATTTTAACAAATGTCGAGTGAAAATCGATTGCTGGCCAGATAAATTTAATTTAAGGTCTCTAATTTTGTTCTTTCTAATTTCTGATTTAACTGGATAATTAGTATCAAAAGTGATATGGTTAGAATAGAAGTGACGTTCAACATTATGTTTTTTTGCCACTGCAACTGTACTACCGCACAATAAACAAACACATTTATCTTTAATACTGACAAAACAATAAGATTCATCCCAATCTGTGTTAAAATTATACGTTCGTTGTCTTTTACTTGCACTTATTTTAGAATTTTTTTTCACTTTTGACTTTATAACCTTTCAACTGAATGATCAGAGAAATAATAAATTACAAGTTGATACCTAAATTTAATCTAATTTAAAAATAATAAACAATTAGTGGTCTTGCAAGTGTACAGCAAAATAACAAATTTAAAATAAAAAAAGAGGCGAGTACAATTATGAAACCAAAAGATTAATAATAAATAAAGAAAATATATAAACACAAATAAAAAATAAACCACATTTTTGGATGAAGGAGTTGACCATAAAATTAATTTAATGGTTTTAAAGGATAGAGAATTTTTTAACCATATTTTTATAAACAACGAGGAAAGAAAAATTATAAAAATATGCTTATTATTATCTTAAAATTTCAAAATCTATCGATTTAAATTTTTTTTTAAATTAAAAAATTCGACCAAATTTCAATTATTTTGCTTTATTTACTTTTTTTCTGGTAGCACACATAAAACAGCTGTCGGACACCATGGCGCCCACGGGCAGAAGGTTGGCGACCACTGATCTTTCAAACCCGGTGTTTTACGCGAGTGCTATTCTTCACAGAGTGTTGTAATAAGCACTGTATAATCACCGATCAGATTGTTGAATTGATTGTGTCATTGTAAAGTGAAAATTATTTGTGATTACAAATAAAGATTCCTGTTGTAATTATTATTTGTGGGTCAGTTAAAGCACGTATGGAGTCAGGGTAAGAATTATAAAATTACAAATATCGCCAACGACCCAGTAACCCAACAATTATAAAACTTGGTCGTAAAAGTTCAATTAAATTTAACTCATATATTTTTAGTGAAAAATATTTTAAAAGAATTTACGTTGTGAAAAACAAAAGCATTAGAAAAAAGCTAAACAGCTAAACCTGCAATGCCGCGAGTTTGAAGAAAATTTGGTTCAAGCAGGATAAAATATAGAAGTCCAATCGTAATAATTAGATACTACAAAAGCAAGTAGTACGCGATCAACTTAAGATTTGTACCCAAAAATGAAGGGAGAAAAAGATCAAATACAGAATGATAGGAGGATAATCTGTTTTCTGAAAGAAAAAATTTTAATTCGAAGAAAATGCATTCAAAGTGTCTGCAGTATTGTCCAACCTCCATCGTGTTGAAAGTATATTTTTAAGCCTCAACGCGTCAAAATAATCCGTCAACAGTAGCGGAAAGATGACGAAAATTTCGGATGTCACAGGAGAAACTTTAATGATATGCATTTTGATTAATTTATTGATTTTAATATAATTAAATTTTGTAATTTATCTTTAACTTCTTTAGTGGTTTTGACGGATATATACGTCATCAACATATGCATTACAAAACGCATAAGACGAATAAAAATATATCATAAATATTACTTTTGTTAACATATTATCTTAATAAATATCATCCAATAAGATATTATTTTGTTTTTTGTAACATTATGCTCAAGACGTATATATACGCTAGCGGATAACAAAACTCGCCGCTGAGGAGCGCATTTCGTTTGACCAAATAAACCACTTTAAGAGGTTAAAATATATTTTTTCTCTGAAAAGAATCGATCAAATTTTGAGAGATTAGTTGTAAGAACCATAAATCTGTTTCATTAACGAGGAATATCAAATTGATTCTGGGGAGAGATAAGGAGGGACCATTTCGAGTTAAAGTCTGATTCATACCTTTTATAAGTAGTCCTCGAATCCAAGGCATATCAAAACATTAGCTCCAAGTTTACTGGTAGCCACAAACTTTACACATTATCAACGTTCCCTGCAATGGGTGTCAGTTGACGAAAACAAGGTTATTTACAGTTGTGAATGTAACGCAAATAGGATACCTGATCACCAACACATCACCCACTAGAAAAGACAAGTAACCCAGGATTCAGTAATAATGACATTAAATCTTGAGCCAGGGACAACTTTGATCATGCTAAAGTAATAAATAGATTGCTCGAAAATTTTCATATTAACGTACTTCGAAAATTTGATAAATAATTTTAAATAGTATAAAGTGATGATTTCTTGGTATTTATTATTTAAAACAATAAAATGATAATTTAAGCCTTCCGCTGCGAATAATGTATTTAATTAAAAAATTTTCGACTATAAGATTGACAAGGACTATCTAATAGTCGAAATTTTTTTCATTAAATACATGATTCGCAGCAAAAAGGCTTAAATTATAACTTTATTGTTTTAATTTTAAATAGTCTTTTACTGTATGTTAATTTTTTCAACAATTTCCTTTATTAAAATCAAAAATTAAGTAATAGAGTTTTATTTATACAGTTCATTCCAAATTTCAAAATTTTTAATAAATAATTTACATAATTTTAATACATTACTATTCTTTTAAACGTTCAATTATAACCAACTTTATGCATTTCGTATTTTAAATTAAGACAATTAATTTTCAAAATCAAATTATTTATTTTAATTTAATTTGAAATTTTAATTTTAGTAACTTATATATGGTTAGAAAAAATTATCATGGAATGATATATTCTTTACAAAATTAATTTTAAACGACCTTTTTTTCCTTAATATAGATTTTAAATATGAAATATTTAATTACTAACATCATTATTTTCAGGATCATCGTTTGGGAAGCTATGAAATAATATTTTCTGACACAGACAATCTCAGTAGTTTTTTCAAATCACACGAATCTTTTGATAAAGTGTCCAGCATAGAAGAAAATCAAATCGAAATATTACATCCAGAAGAAACGAGATGGTTCTATCAATCAGTAGAGAAAAGCGAAAACAATATTTTCAGATGCTTTTCCGGTTATGATAGTTTGAGATTAGAAACGAAATTTCGAGAATTGTCAGTATTCAAAGGAAAATCGAATTTAGAGAGTTCAACTGAAAAAATCATTGTAAAATCTGACTTATTCGAAGTAGATGTTGTCAAAAGAGTCTGTGTTCCAATTTATTGGACAGGTTCATTTTATTCACCGATATAACGAATACTGAACATATTTTGTCGCTTTATCATATAGATGTCAATGACAATTTCGACATTTACCGAGGCACTTGGTTTATTGCTCACACATTTGAGCCGCTTATTGAAAGCCTTGCCGATGCGATTGAATCGCAGTTTATGATGAATTTTTTTTCTCTAAAATATAGTTGTTTAGACAGTAATGTGAGTCAGAAAAATAAAAAAGGTTTGATTTTTTTTATTATAAAATGATCCACTTTTTTTTAGAATTAAATAAGGTAAAATTATCATAAAATAAAAATAATTCACAATATCAAATAATGATTTTTTGTTTATATTAGCATAAATTAATTTCTATTGATCAAAGTGCACTTGAGAGAGTAATGCCGAAAATTCATGTTTAATGTAAGACAAAATATTGAGCGATAGTCTTAAACTAAAATGAAGAGAAAAACAATTGTAAAAAGATCAAAGATATAAAATTTTATTGATAAAATATAATTAATTGAATAATAAATTAACTACACATCAGTTGCCATTTTGTGTCTCTGAGGAAATAAAGTCCAGACAGTTCTAGCGCTATATTGTTGGATTTTATTAATTTGAGTCGGTACTCTCTGACTCCACGTGTCCATTTAATTGAAATAACGAAACAATAAACTACTCAACACAAAAAAATCAATGATCAAAGTTTAATGAGTTTGACCGATCCTCCGCTCGGTCTTGATGCTTTTTCAAAATCTTTATTAATACTCACCTTGATCCTTCCAACGAGTTTCCATTTGCCTATTCTCAAATTTCTTCTTAAAATCCCTATCTGGGGCTAATACCGGTTTGTTTTGATTTTCCCATTTTTTATATTCTTCCAAATCTGGATGACAAATGGTTATTGCCAAGCCAATCTCTATCCTGACATTTAGCTCCACATTTCTGCCTCGGCTGTCACCCAGAATGGTTCAGGAAATAGTAATAATTCATAGCCTGCCCCGAGCTTCTCTATACGCATTATCTGTTCTTGGTCTTCTCCCATTAATCATAGTGACAAGATTATGGGCCCCAAAATTTCCTCCTGTTTACTTTTCTCTTTGTTTATCCTATTCGGGATTTCTTTCTACTCGCTTATCAATTAATTAATTAATCTATCGTTTTCTTGTTTTGTAACTATTATGCACATTTTCGCACTTTTCCTGGCATTTTCTGCCAATTCCATTATCAACATGTTATTACTTGTTCCACCTATGACCAATTTTCCAGATTTCCATTCGAATTTTTGAATCTTTTATCGATTTTTCACAATTCACATTTTTGTGCTTTTCACCTATAATGATACACTTTTTCAACCCCTTGTTCTCTTTTTATTTCTTGGCACTATCGATTCTCTCCCTAACAAGGCTTTCCAATCCCTTACTTCCTTTAATTATAAATAAAATTTAATTTTAATTTTGATTATTTTATAACCTCAACAATATATTGGTTAAATGGAAAGCTCACATGTTAAATTAACTGCTTAACGCAGACATGCACCGATTAGTGCGCTCTGAGTTTATTGCAAACAATTCTCAATGAAACGTACCATCATGTGTTATGATTCTATTTTATACCTTCTCTTAGTTATGCTATTTCTATGTAACAACTATCCGTCTCACTATGAGAATGTAATTAAGGTAATAAATTATAGATTATGTGAATGTATGTTATTGATAAATGGTGTTGGTTGAATTTTTTATTGATACATTACTACATTAAAAGAAGTTCCTCGGAGATTTTGTTTAAATAATATTAATCAAGAAAATTATTCTTTGAACAAATAAAATTTAGTTATATAACAATTTTCGATTACTATATAAATATTTTTTAGTAAATTATAGATTTTTAATTACTAAATAATAATATTAGTAGGTTAATTTTTGACTCATTGTTTTCTTTAATTAATAAGTAACTGCACTTCCAAATGTGGTCCACAAACTCATTGAAAAGTAAATTTAATTATGAGAATATTTTTCAATTTTTTCTGAAAATCAACTTCTCCATAGAATAATGCATAATCCGTTCAAGGATTTCTACAAAAATTGTTCCATGATGCTAAAAACTTTTGAAATTGAATTTAACTTATAGATTAAAATTTTTCTCCGATAGACATGTTATAGATAACTAAATTTGTGAAATAATTTCAAGTTTTAAGTAATTAAAGATATATTTAAGATATAATTCATGACATGATGTGTTTTATTATGAGTATCATTATTTATATGCCGTAATACAACCCTCTTAGGGTGGGGGATTATTATTATTATTATTATTATTATTATTATTATTATTATTATTATTATTATTATTATTATTATTATTATTATTATTATTATTATTATTATTATTATTATTATTATTATTATTATTATTATTATTATTATTATTATTATTATTATTATTATTATTATTATTATTATTATTATTATTATTATTATTATTACGATTATTTATTCCATTAATAACAAAAAATATAACCGAAAAGTGACCGAATAACAATTTTAAATTTTCTTTTCGAATGAAGCTATTATTATGTAAAATCCGCTGATGGATAAATAACGAATAAAAACTAACCATTTTTGTTAACAATTTATTTATTTATGTATTAGACTGGTAAAATGTATGAATAATAAATTTCTCACGAATATTTCCGAATATAATGAATAAAAGTGGTGTACGATATATCGTACGCTGTCAATTTCCTGTTAATGATTTATTCTGTCAAAAAACTCATTCAAAACTATAAATGAAAACTTATACTTTTGAAATTTTTTCTTGTTGCAAATAATGTTGATAAAGCTAACATAAAGGCGGCCAAACGCCATTTACACCAAAAATGTCATTGCCTGTTTGTATATATTTATCTCTTGATTCACATATGAAAAATATATTTTATGTATATCATTTTATATTTCGATTATCTATCATTTTAAGCTTACCTGTAAAATTTTCAAAAATAAAAAAATACAATAACCATAATATATTCAAATAAGGTTAGAAATTGTAGTTTTGAAATAAAATCGAAAGAGTAAAAGTCCAATGTTTTGAAATAGAATAGTATTTATGATGTAAAAGGGCTCTCTCTCTATGTATATATATATATATATATATATATATATATATATATATATATATATATATATATATATATATATATATATATATATATATATATATATATATATATATATATATATATATATATATATATATATATATATATATATATATATATATATATATATATATATATATATATATATATATATATATATATATATATATATATATATATATATAGAGAGAGAGAGAGAGAGAGAGAGAGAGAGCCCTTTTACATCATAAATACTATTCTATTTCAAAACATTGGACTTTTTCTCTTTCGATTTTATTTTTCAACATAAGAAGACATTCTTTATCAGTTTGTATATCAGCAGATTCACTTTCCCCAGTAATGTGAAGACTATGAAAATTTGATTGATGCTTAAACCTTTCGAAAAACTTTCAGTAAAAGTTTCCTCTGTTGAATTTTGACCTTCCTCAATTATTATTTTTTCAAATATATTTTTAGCCTCTGCCATAATAATTATTTGTCTGAAAGGAATATTTCTGGCATTCTGATTTTCTATCCACACGTTTAAAATTCCTTCCATTTTGATAATTTTTGTGTTACCAATACGTCGATTGTGTAGCTGTTTTACTTTTTTCTTCATTAATCATGACGGTTGTGACTGTATAATGCAACAGTTCTCTTCTCTACATCAAATCTTTTCTCTCCAGATTCTACTTTTCTACAGATTTCTAATTTTAACTGGAGTGGTAAGCACTTCCTTTTATTTTTATTAATTTCATCTTTAGTTTTTCGCATGAATTTAAATTCAAAAAAAAATTTATAGTTTTTAATCAAAAGCTAATCATGACCATGCAAGTTACAAAGATGTAATATTGTTTCCTAAAACAGTGTTTCTCAAACTATGGGTCGCGAAAGAATTTTTGGTGGGTCGCGATGACTAGAATAACTAGAGTTGAATAGAGTTATTCTCATTAAATAAACATTTATTTTAAAATTAATCTTTGTCATGTGGGTCGCAATAAAATTTTTGGCATGAAATGTCAAAAATTTGGGTCGTGATCAAAAAAGTTTGAGAACCACTGTCCTAAAACATATTTTGACATTCTGGAAGTGGGTCTGTAACATCAATGAATATACTCTCAAAGGCTTATATATATTTAATTAGATGATTGTCGAAAATATCTTTAAGCTTTCTCTCTGCCGAAGATTTTGATTTTAATTAATTAGTTTTTTTTATACATACTTGAGACTGCCTTTCGATTTGAAAATATATATCCTCTTAATCACAATCTGTCCTCAGTTTCCTATCAAAATATTTAAATTTTTAGCCTCTAATTCAATTTATTAATTTTTAATTGGATTTTGAATAATTTATGAAATCTCTCGTGGATCTTTTCCTGATTATTTTATTTAATATTATTTTTATGTAAATTCAACAAAATGGTCGCAAGTAAAATTTAGGAAGTTTCATGAACTATGAATAATTAGAGACTTTCATTTATCAAAAATTTATTATCAGTGGATCTTCTATTTTTTGTTTACCTTTGATATGTTTTAGTAAAAGATAATTCATTTTTGGTGAACTCCTTATCTTTATTTGATATTCTTTTTTCTTTCTATAATTTTACCATAGATCATAAGAGACCTGAATCAAAAATTTAAATTACAATTAATTTCTTACCGGTTTTATATTTTTTGTAATTTTTATATTGGTTTCATTCTTTATTTATATAACATTCTTTTGATTTCAGTTATTCACACAATGGAATATTCTAATTACCTCATTGAATGGTATAATTTAGAGGAAGCTTATTTATACGATATGAGTAGTATGGCATATCGAATGAAAAAATTAAAGATGTCAAATCATACGAAACGTATCTTTAATTCTTTAATAATATTTAAAAGTAAAAAAGAATTATTAGTCGGTCAAAAAATTGTCCGAGGTTATAAAGAAAAAACGTCATTGGATGATAAACAGAGTGATATTAGCCACTTGTGTTTTGTAGTTCACGGCATAGGTCAGAGGTTAACTGGTCATATTAACAGGCAATGCTATAAGTTAGTGAATAATTTCATTGTTATTAATGAAAATTTTATTTGCAATTATTAAAGCATAAAATTTAATGATTTTTCTATTGAAACAGTAAATACATCACCAATATTTATTACTGTTGAATTTGGTGTAATTAAATATTTCTGTTTATTGTAGAATACTCAAAAAGAAACAATAGTAATAGCAGGTACTTCTGATATTGGTAATAATTTCAGAGCATTTTTTTTGCTGGTTAAATGTTTCATTGTCAGATCCAGATCCATGGGGAAAGCAAATAGCCTACGGAAATAGGCCATTCGTTACATTAAAAGGATGCATTAGTGTTATTTTATGGTTAAAAAGGTAGATTTAAGGTCAAAATTAAGTATGTAAGATCTAAAAATTCTGCTGGCCTATGCAAAATTTGTCTCTTTCTCTATCGAAGCTTATAGATGTCATTAAATCATATTTGGTCAATTTTGATACACCGCGTTGTATTTGGTAACGACCACCTATAATATAAAAAATAATCAATAAATTATACAATAAAATACATAATTTCTTGGGTGAGCTGAAAATTCATTAGCAGTTACACCTGCCAATTGTTTACAGGATTCCAGGAAGGGTAGAAAAAGTAATTCAACACACAAACACAGTTAGAGAAATTTTTATAATGAAACAAAAAAAGATAAAATACACCGCCTAAAAAAGATACTCATTTTTAATCAAATAATTCTTTTTAATGAAATTGGAAAACAACTCCGTTGCCAGTACTTGAAATAAATTTTTATTTTGGGGAAATGAAGAAAAATTCATCAGAATTAATCGTTTATTATTAATAATCGGTGTTAAATTATTGTTAAAAAATCATTTACACCGTATTAAATTTTTTTTTACAAAATCTTTGATTAAATAGTAAATTATGGACAATTGGGTTTGTAATTTTTTAAATATTGTTAATATTTATTTTATTATTTAATAAATTTAAAAATTAGAAATAACTTGATATAATTATTATATATTAAAATCCACATAAATAAATTTAAATGTGAAATTTCCATAATTTGTAATAAAATATTCACAATAATTTGTACAGGGTAATAAGCAGTGCCGGCTTCAGACAATTTTGAAATAATGCCGCTCTAGATGGGTAATCAGCTTGAGTAATAGTCAAAAATTTATTAATGAAAAATATTCACATGACAAGTATGTCAGGCCAAATACAACAGGCAAGCTGTTGTATGGGGTGGTAAATCTTCATGAGTGCTCTTTTAGGGATGCTGGCATTATCATCCACGGGGTGATCGCAGTGCCGGCCTTAGACAATTTGGTGCTAGAAAAAAGTGCTATATAAAAAGAGATTAGTAGCACGAAGAACAACAAATAATTTTCCTAACATAAAAAATATTTTTAAATTTAAATTTTTCATAATTTTGCAGCCACTTAAAATAATACTACTCTAGGCAACCACCTATGTCGCCTATACCTAAAGCCGGCACTGGTAATAAGTCATTTTTCTTTGTGTGAAAACTACTGCCAGCACAAGTCATACAGTTTTTATCAATTGCAACGCGGTATTGTGCACGCGCATTTCTTTTACTATACGAGATACCGCTGAGATACATTTTCTATAGTGTTGTTTAGCGTGTACAACAATTGGTCTACACATGGGCGTCCGCAAGGGGGGCAAGAGGAGGCTCAATGAGAATAACAAAATTAATTTTTGTCTATTTTCCCTTCACCGAGTGGAAATGTTGAAACTTTCAAAAGATAAATTCAAAACTCACACAGAAAACATCATAATGAAGTATCAAATTGAAAACTTTGATGCTGAGGCAAGCATTTGGTTTGAGATGTGGTCAAATAAAAAGTCCGATTATGAAATCAAAAGTCGCGATGGAATGATGGATTTATTATAATTCACAGATCTTTTTCCAGCTATTAAGAAAGCAGTTCTTAATGCTTTAACATTGCCAGTGTCAGTTTGCACTGTTGAAAGATCATTTAGCACACTGAGAAGAGTAAAAACGTGGCTAAGGTCAATAATGTGTGAAAATAGACTTTCTAGACTTTGCATGATGAGTGTTCATCGTGACAGAATCAATGACAGTAAAAAAAAAGAAAAGTAATGGACAAAGGGATCAATAAATTTGGTCAAGATCACAGACGTTTGCAGTTTCTTTTCATAAAGTAATATTTATGAATAAGTCTGTAATTTTGTTTTATAAATTCACATTAATGTTTCAACGATAAAAATGACTTTAATTGAAACCATCAATATACTATTATTAATCTGATTATAAATAGTAACAATTTTTTTTCTTAAATGAGCATAACAAGAATTTAAATGATACTAATTGTTGTATGTTTAAGTATTACATTAATATGTAGAAGTTCTCTACTTTTTTTT
>CAUHTR010008082.1:34370-57836 GCA_959609185.1 Schmidtea polychroa
TTATAATTAATTAATCCTAAAAACCTTAGTTTTTTAATAAAGTTGAGTATTACAAAGTCTTTTACCACTTGAATTTAACTTCATCAGTTTTCAAACCAATTTTACTTATCAATTTTACTTCAGCTTTTGAAAAGTTGTGGGGCTGCTATTATTCCTAATGGCATTCGCTTAAACCCATATTTTATGTTTTAATAGAAAATGCTGTTTTCAGCTTTAGTTGTTCAACTTGATAATAAGTATTTCCAGAGTAAATTGTAATAAAACACTTTGCTTCTCCTAAAGCATCCAATAGTTTAACCAATGGGAAGTAATGGTCGTTCTGTTACATCAGTAAGTCATTTTATCCTTTTTTGACACATACTAAAGGAGTGTTTCATGGTGCATTACATGTATTTATTATACCAAACCTTTTGTCTCTAATATATTCATCAATTTTCATCAATTTTCTCTACTGTCGCCTTGGATTTATATATAGGTTGTTGATATTCACTAATTTTTGGCACAGCCTTTTCAAGTGAAATAAAAACATCGATATATTTACTGATTCACAGTTAATTATTTAATAAATATAATGTGAATTGAAAATCAAAAGTTCTTATAATATTTCACTAATTATTTCGATAGCTTTACCGAAATTTATGGTTTGAATTCCTATAGAATCATAAAATTTGAATAATGATTCTTAATTAATTCCTATAAATAAATCATATTTCTTGACACATTCAGGTAAACTGTCAGAAGTCACTCGAACGCAATCTTGATTTATGATATTTCCGAAATAAAATTAAATTCAAAAGCAAAAAAAAATCAGAAACTTACAAATATTTATTCTATTAATTGAAAAAATCCATAATTTAAAACCAATACACGAATTATAATTCCAAAAAATATAGATGTTTCCAAAAAAAACAAACATAAAATTCAAACAAACCCAAACAACTTTACACTTGATTTCAATCCACGTGTACACCAGAAAACACTCAGATACATTTCCTATAATATAAGAAAAAATCAATAATCTTACTTGATGGAAACATACATATTTACTTTGATTTCATGCTGATGTTGTCATTAATAGTGCAATGAGATACACCTTACACTATCGAAATCTAAAAAGTGGTGGAAAAATTAAATACTGCACACAAACACAACACATACTAAAAAACACGTGCAAACTTTCGATATATATAAATGCGTCGCTGAGATACGTTTCTATATTAACTTTATTTTAGACAATTTTGAATAAAAAAAGATCACAGAAACTATGTTAAATTGTCATGAAAATGACGAAATATAATCATAAGAATTATTTTTGAGTTAAAATTAAATAAAATATTCATTAGAATTTCTGATATTTGTTTTAGGAAGGTTTTAAAAAAATACATTTTTGGCAATTGATTTAATTATTTAATTATAATTAAAAATATATGACTTACATTATATCACAATAATTCCAAAATAATTATAAAATAAATCTCATAAATTTTTTAAAAAACCTGAAAATTAATTAAAAATAATTTATAATAGAAATGTTAACTAAAAGTAATATTTAAGATTTTGAATAATGATCTCATATCTATATGAATCAAAATTCAAGCCTTAAAATTTATTTAAATTTACATCTTACCTGAAAGCCATTTCTAAAATGGCTAAAATAAATTTCTAAAAAATAACATTTTCATTAAATTGGAGAGTCCCCAATTGTAGACTCCTGGGCGTCCACAGGAATTTTTCCAAGAGGGGGACAAAAAAAAAGTAGAGAACTTCTACATATTAATGTAATACTTAAACATACAACAATTAGTATCATTTAAATTCTTGTTATGCTCATTTAAGAAAAAAAATTGTTACTATTTATAATCAGATTAATAATAGTATATTGCTTTAATTCAAATATTGCTTCAAATATTGCTTGAAAGTATAAAAAAAAGTTATTTTGGGCAGATGAATATGAGAAGGTATTTGTGAAACTCAAAGGAAAATTAATAAAGTCTCCCATTTTAAAATTTCCAAGTTTATAAAAGCCATTATATTAGATATTGACACAAGTTTCAATCATAAAGGTGATTTTTTTCTCAAATAGATGATTCGGGAAAAGAATATGTAATCTCTTATGGTTCCCATGCTCTGGCTAAAGATGAAATGCTAAAATCTTATTTATAAATACTATGGTAAGTTTCACTGAAAGTTTTCACAAACTTACTGTCAGTTAAAATATAAAATAAAAATAAGAAATTAAATAAATTAAATATCACTTGAAAAAGCTGTGATGAAAACTTGTGTTACATAGTGAAGTATATGTGAAGTATAGATTTTTGATCTAAAGTAGTAATGAAAAAAATTAAATGTTTAACAAATACAGATGAAAGATGAAGAAAAAATACAGAATTTTACTTAATGAAAAAAATCAATTTAATACAAAATATATTATTTTTTTATAATTTATTTATATAATCTAATAATATCATATTATCAATTTCGTGTTTCCCATTAAATGTATTTTTATTTTATTATTTTTTAGGTTGAAAAAGAGTTATAAAAACGTTTTAAAGAAATATTTCGCTCCTCATGTTGCAAATAAATTCAGAATTGAATTTTTACCAATTGAATGGCGAACAAATCTCAATCTTGATGGTGGAATGATAGACTCAATTACACCTAAAGATTTCAAGGGACTTCGTACAATCTTTAACAATACGGTCATGGATATTTTATATTATTCAAGTTCCCTTTACCAAATTGAGATCTCTCATGGTGTTCAATCAGAACTTAATAGAATATATAGCATGTTTTGTTCACGCAATCCTTATTTTGAATGCAAAGGTGGAAAGGTATCGATAATTGCCCATTCTCTTGGTTCAGTAATTTGCCATGACATAATTAGCTCTTGGGGAAATCCAAATGTAAACCTGAATAACTCATTTTCGTTTGTAAGTAATATTATTTGAATTTTACATATGACTTTATTTTAAATCGCAACACTTTCTAATTTATAAACTGACTCATTTAAAATGGAAGAATAAATAATATTGTTCATTATATATTCTATTTATCTGCAAAAGATAAATTTGAATGTGATCAAATAATAAAATAAAGTGTGTTGTGATATTCGATGCAATTCCTAATGTATAATTGTTTCGAGCTTATTTGACTCTCATCTGTACCATGCTAGAACTTCAATCCTAATCAGTAAATAATCCAGTGGCGTAGCGAGGTGGGGGTGAGGGGTGACAGTTGCCCCGGGCGCCACAATTTTTGGGGTGCCGGATTGAACGCAATATATATAAAATATATAAATATAGCCAAGCATTGAAAATTTTTTAAAATAAACGATGAAAAAGGGATTTTATTTTTCTGTTTTCCAGTTTTTTTCTAGTTTTGTTATATTTTTATATTTTATATTTTATATTTTTTTAAAATATTATTTTAGAATTTATTAATATGCATTTTATATTTGGCGTTTCTACATGTCTATTTTAATATCACAAAAAATATTTTATAGTAAGCCCAGGGCGCCAAAAATATCCCTGCCCCCCGGGCGCCAAGTACTCTAGCTACGCCACTGAAATAATCCATTGATTATGTAATCAGACAAGAAAACATAATCAGAATGGATTTTTGGTTAAAGATAAGAACTTTAACAAAAGAATAATTCAACTGATAATTCGAATGATACATCTACGATTGAAAAAGGGTTTTACAAACTGCGGTTTCTTCAAAATCTAATATTAAAGAACAAGAATCAACTATGAACGGATCAAAAAGTTATTTATATTTTGGATTTACGTCTATTGGTAATTCAGATGCTCTTAGTGTTTTATGTCACTTACTTAATAAATAAATAAACAAAGTGTTTCGTTAAAATTACAGGATTAAAAAAATGTTCCATTACGGGAAAAGTTTGAAAACCCTGTTATAAAAAATGCTTGTTCTTTATTTTAAACATATTCACCTTAATAATTATCAATTAATTAATAATTATCTAAATAGCAAAATATGATAGCACATTTTTATTGACCGTTAAACTGCGGAGAGTCAATAAATTGACGCGTAGTATATTTTGAAAATGATTTCAGCAGTGTAACAATATTTATTCGAAATTGAAATGTTTCAAGGATATGGTCCTCATCTTCACTTAATTTTAAATTTAATGTCTAATCCTATAATGACACAATAAGATTATGACATCACAGTAAATAAAGTCTCAATAAATTAATTGTTAATTTAATATTTATTGAAGGTAATTGTGATTTAATCAGCAATTCTCCATCTAAATTCTTAAAATAATTATCAAAAGCACTATGCAAAAAATTTAAAAAATCTTTAAAATTATTTTTTTGGAAATCTTTCTTTGTTAAAAAATAATACTCATATTTTAAAAGAGTTCTAATGCAGAAATTTGTGAAATCTTTAAAATAGATGTAGCACTGCACTCATTTCATGTAAATTTATAAACTCAGTCAAATAGTAAGCTTTTTGGGATTTAATTTTTTTTTAAATAAATTTCAATTTGTATAATTTTGAAGCCATTTTAAAAGAAGTAGACTTTAATAAAGCTTCCAAAACCTTTAACCCTTCAGAACATGAAGTAAATAGAGCATGCGATTTACTATTCTCTTCAACTTTAAGGTAATGGGAGATAAAGACCTAATTTTGAAGGATCTTTTCACTGTTTTGGAATGATAATAATTTTATCTTAAATATTCAATAAAATACTAAATATTTGTTAGTTAAAAAATAAAATCTTCAAATTAAATTTTATTGTTTTTATTATAATAAAATCATTAAAGACGTAGCAATTAATTTTTTTAATATAACGAAAAGGAAAAGTCTTAAGTCTAAAAACTTCAATGTAATATGGACAATTCTACCTGTTTTTTAATTGCAGACTTTCTTGTTACATTTTTCATTACTTAAACAAATCGAATTTTGTTACTTGTTTTAATTAAATTGACATATTTCATATTTAATTCCTATATTATCAATTTGTGCTATTTATTTTGCTTTCAATAACCAAGTTTATCTTTTTGAGAAAAAAATCCTTAAGCTTTCTGGCCAATGAAGACTCCTGCAAATTAAGTGAACATAATATGAAATGAACAATGATCTAATAATTGACATTTTTAACACAAATGTTTGGATGATTGAATTTATTTTATTTTCTCGCAACGGGAACACCTTAAAAAGAGCCCATTTTGTACCAATTACACGACTATCCTAAATTTCCGACATAGATATAAAAATAAATATTTTTCGTATAATTTATTTTACTTCATCAAATCTTGAAAACAATAATTGAATTTGCAAAATATTTTGCTTGATGAGATATTTCAATGAAAATAAAAACATATTTCATTTGGAACTCAACAAGGAAGTTATAAATATAATTTTTAAAATATTTTATAAATATTTTATATAATTTAAACCAGCTAATAACACAAATATTATTGGAATTACAGAAGTGTTAATCAATGACAATAATATTATTATGATTTAATGCGCTAATGATATATGCGTTACTTTAGCATATAATCAAGATATAGTAAGTGGGCTGCTATTTCAATTATTTATTAGAATTCTTTTTTAATAAAACGATTATTATGTTTGATTTAGGACTGTCAGTTCAACTCCTCAGACGAATTACATCTGAAAAATAGAAATTTAGATGATTTGAAAACGAAGTAAATGTTTATTTTAATATGATATTTTTTTGATATACTAAAAATGTGATGAGCAAAATTTTTTTACGACGGGCTAAAACTTAAAATTGAACAATCCTTACGAGTTACTACGTTCGAAACCTTTAAATATATTGCTTATTACTTTACAAACTTCATCAATAATATGAATTTTATTATTTTAAAAATTAATAATATATAACTAAATGTTCCGTAATAATTTTAATAATATATTTGACATCGTTTCCAAGTTATAAGTTTTCAATATTTGGAGACATTGATAACATTGTGATGCTTATACAATTCATTCATTTGTATAATAATAATATTAATAATAATAATAATAATAATAATAATAATAATAATAATAATAATAATAATAATAATAATAATAATAATAATAATAATAATAATAATAATAATAATAATAATAATAATAATAATAATAAGATCTATAATTTTAAACACATTACTATGATTCTATTTGTGTATTATATACTATATAATATATAGCAAAAAGCTTAAAGCAGCGATATTTTATTTATCAAAAATGTTGAATGCAAACATTTTAGAAGTTAAACTATTTAACGTAGGTCCTCGTATGTTATTTATAGTCATTAAAGAAAAGGCAATAGTTTCACCAACTTTAACATTAATTAAAATTACTTTTTCGCAATTGTAATATTTTGAAGGGTCAAAATAATTTCAAAAAAGTTGATTAAATATTATTTGACATTAGTTTCAATTTTTTAATTATTTTTTATGCTTATTTTTAACTGTTTCTAGTTTTCTATTACTGGTTACGAATGAAAGATTTCAAAAAAACTTTTAACTTTTTATAGTATAGAATAGAATCTATACCATTTTAACAATAGTATAATAACGTATGTAACAAAAGATAATGTAAT
Source organism: Schmidtea polychroa (assembly GCA_959609185.1). Taxonomy (NCBI): domain Eukaryota; kingdom Metazoa; phylum Platyhelminthes; order Tricladida; family Dugesiidae; genus Schmidtea; species Schmidtea polychroa. The sequence goes on from CAUHTR010008082.1 coordinate 40,957, forward strand.
GACGTTACCAATCACATATAACAATTTTTCAACCACATAAATAACAATTCAGGTATATTTTGTACAGTTTTAAATCCTCTAGCAAGAAATTAACAAGATTGTGAAGTTATATCATGGTTAGAATTAAGGTTTCAATTTGGTAATTTTAGTATATTGTACTTGGCTTGTTTATTATTTGTTTTATTAAACTCTTTATGACAGCAATTGAAAATATTTAAAATTTTGTTTTTATTAATAAATTTAAATATATTTATAAATAACAGTTGAATATATTAATTATGATACAGAATTACATTCATTGAACATAAAACTAAATTTATTATATTTTTTCATATTAAACAATGAAATTCTTTTTAGTTTTATCTTTTAAGTTTTCGGCACTTATCTTAATTAGGTTAAACACTTCAGTATCTTAATGTAGAATATTTGTCAACCCACATATTGTTAAAACTAATTTTAAATTGTAAGATTCATGATTGTCAGGAAAGGATATTCCATGAAGAATGATAAGGTGCATCGGCACTTCTAGTAGAGAGTTATCAGTTTTAATTGGAAAGTAATCCAGCATTTTACGCTACATTCCCAAATAACAGTTAAAATAATCCAACGGTCGGATTTGAACTCTTGGTTCTTATTTTGGTTTAACCGTATTCGCTTTCACCAAAAGCGATTCCGAAAGTCTTAACTAAGTTAACTAAATTTAGTGCTATGTTAAAACAAATAACTTCTGATGAATATTGAATTTAAAATTTATATAAGATTATTATATCTAATAAATTATGCTAGTTATTTGTTACACCAGGAGTTCTTAACCTGGGGTGAGAGAGAAGTTTCTAAATATTTGATGATAACTATCGCCTGAAAGAATCTAGCGAATGCTAAATAAACTTTTGTGACTTACACGTTCTACCTTTGCTTCAGCTCCTTGCATTTACCATTGATAAATTATATTAACAGTGGCGGATACTCAATGTGCGCTACGCGCATCATAAAATATTGAAAATCTTTACTTTCTCATCTTTTTGCTTTTCATATTTAAATTTTATAGCAATTTTTGTCAGTGTTTATGAATATTTTCTTTTTCTAATGCAAATATAAAATGACAGGCAGTTCAATGTGTAACAGTAAAGAATTTATGCTATTTTTTTACTACATGCAATCTGTCTTAACTTGCGTACTTATGAAGATGCTACAATTAAAAAGACTTTTTTTCATTCAAGACAAGCATTGGTGATCAAGTATGCAAAGATCAATGTACCAGATATAATATTTTGATAAAAACGGGCACTTGTAAGCAATGTTCCCTCTAAGCCATAAGCAGCAGTGCGCGCAAAGTCAGCTGCGCTGAGCAGCCTTTAAATACTAATGAGCGTCAAAATGCTATAACGTGGTTGTAAGAGTTTTAATACTGCGCTGGGGAGTTGGAGGTGCTGCGCGCGTGCACACGCGCAGCTTAGAGGGAACGTTGCTTGTAAGACAATTTTTATTACACTTCAAATTGCTTCCATGTAAATGCATAAGTGGATTCACAAATGAAGTTTTTTTTCTGAATAATAATTTTAATTGTTACAATGATTTTCATATGTAATATTAATAAACTTTAACTTATAAAATATTAAAATGAAATAAACTTTTTCTCTAAATATGTATGACAAGTTTCTTATTTAGTTTTAATGTAGCCGATTTAATTAAAATATGTTAAAAAATAATATGCAGGTTTATAAGATAAGTTTTAATATAAGCGTCCATAGAAATCTAGAAATCGGTGGAAAGGATTAATAGTTTACTAAGTGACAGTTGCGCATCTGGACTATTTAAAAAATGACATAAAAAATTAAAATTAATATAATATTTATATAATCGTTTAATTTCAGTATTTCAAATCTTGAAGAGAATGTAATTGATACATTCAAACTCCATCAAAAGAAATTCACTTTAAAAGGTGTTAAAGTATGTTATATTATATTTTCGAAAACTACATATAAATAAAATCTTTTAATCCTATTTCTTGTGATTGATAAAAGTGATAGATAACGGTTATTTGCAAAGAAATGCCGTAACAAATCAACAAACTTTAGACTATTTTTTAATAAAGTCATAAAAAATTGCCCAATGTTTCATTAATTTTCACAGATTTCCATTTTTTTGAATTTTTTAAAAACATTTTGTTTTTAGTGAATTTTTGATAATTTTATTTTTTTATGTTGTTTTATTTCTACTTATCTTTTTATATTTATTAGAAAGCTTGAATCAGTAAACTATAAATCAGTAAATATATCGATGTTTTCGCTTGAAATTCAATTAAAAAAGGCAGTGCCGAAAATTCTTGAATATCAAAAACATCGATATATTTACTGATTCAAGCTTTTTAATAAATACAATGTCAATTGAAAAGAAATCAGTGGTGAAATTTGAAAACAGTTCTTATTATCTTTTTATCTTATTAATTTATAATGTAGTGCCTCTGACTCCCACTTTTATCAATTTAATAATTGAACTTAAAATATATAATTAAATTAATTAAATTAAAAACCATTGTTTAAATAATCCGGTCTTTTTCCAAAAAAATCATCAAATTCAAACATGTCTAACGAAATCACTGAAGTTGTCGCTGAAGTCGAACAAGTTGCACAAGTTGCTGAAATTCAAGAAACAGAAACCTTCGTCTTATTAGCAATGATTATTCTGATAATGGTCAAGATCTTCAACAATCTCCATACAATCTCCAGATCAAGTGTTCGTGCTTTCGTTGGTATATTGACTATTGGAGAAGATATGACATTTATTTACTGCAATGTTAATTTGAATAAAATCTTTATTCGAATTAATTGTATGTCTCTATATATAATGAGTTTTGTTGCAATATGTATGCTTTTATTTATAATAATAGTTTGGATTTTTTTTCAAATATTGTACTCTTGTACGAATAAATAATACTAATTCACTTGAAAAAGCAGTGCCGAAAATACGTGAATATCAAAACCATCGATATATTACTAATTTATAGTCTTCAAGCACTCTTTTTAATAAATTCAATGGAAAAAAAATCAGTGGTGAAATTGGAAAAAAAGTTCTTATAATTAATAATAAACTTGTACAAATATATAGGAAAAATTATTTCAATTTGCTTCGTGATTTTTCTGGTCCCAATTACCGACGTGGATCGAGGTGTTTACATAATTTCATATATAATTAAAATTATTTGAACTACTTTATATATTAGTATTTGGATTTCTACCAGTAAACTGCCGAACAGGCAATAAAATTCATGATTTTATATATATAAAAAATTTCGGTGGTTCATACTACAGAAAGCTTCATTCTAATTTGTAATTTCTTAGTACTTGAATTTTTAATTATCAAAACTTTCAAGTAATTTTTTTTCTTTATTGTGAAGAAACATAAATTCAATTAAATTAATTTTAGCAGCCAAATTTTCCTTCGAATTTCAAAACTGGAAATTTATGGAAAGAAGTCAAAAATGTTAGTTATTGTGATTTTATTATGATATTAATTTATTTATTAATCAGATAGACAATTTCTTTATGTTGGGTTCACCTCTTCCAGTTTTTCTTGCCCTTCGCGGTTTAAATCCTAAAAATGTCACAGACCAAAACGATATCTTGCCAAAGCATGTATGTCGAAGAATATTTAACATATATCACAACTCAGATCCAGTGGTAAAATTTCCAGAATTGCTTTTTTTTTTATTTTTTTTAAATCTTACTAGGCTTATCGTCTTGAACCTCTATTAATTAAAGAATATTTCCATATAGATCCAGTTCATATCAAACCTCTAACTTCTGCCGACGAAATAAGTAATCGTGAAAATTCAGAAAAATCTGTAAATAATTTCAAATTATGTTGCGAAGTTTATAGTTATTTTTATTTTTAGAAAAATTTGAAAATACCTGATATCAATATCATATCTGCCACTGAAAGTGAGGTAAGTTGTTTTGAAATTGAAAATGAAGTGGACAGTCCCTCACAATCTTTTGAAGCTCATTTAACAAAAACATTTAGTAAGAGATATATTGCTTTTTCATTCTAGTCAAATGAATTTTACATATTTATATCAATATAATGTACAATAATAACTAATAAATTATATTATAAGAACATTTTTCAATTTTCACCACTGATTTCTTTTCTATTGGCATTGTATTTATTAAAAAGCTTGAATATGAATCACTAAATATATCGATGTTTTTTTATATATTTACTGATTCATAGTCACGCTTTATAATGAATATAATAAATCATTTGTTAGTGATAACTGGTCCTGTATTGACAGTGCATATTTTATTTTAATAAATAAAATAAAATTTGAAATCTGTATTTTTATTAAAATCTTTAAACAAAACAATTTATAAAAGTATTCAACTATTTAAATATGAATAACAATCACGAACGTTCTTTCACTTTGAATATAAAAATAAAGATATAAGCATAATTATTTTAAAGGGTTAGGATTATTGCCGAAAACTCTCAACTTTTGTTCCTTGCATCTAAAAAGCACAGCCCTATTTGTTTTAAAAATTCCGAAAAAATTCTGGACATAAACAGTTTTTTGAACTCATTTGATGTCTCTAATCTCGGAGCACTTATAGTAAAGACGTTTCTTTTCAAAACACTTAAAGCCAAAACTGATCTTATTGACTTATCTAAATCTAATTTATATCACTTCTTCAGATATCAATAACTTCTTTACACTTTTCTATCTTAATAAAAAAAACCATTTAACAAAATTTACTCATTATACACAGACAAAAAACCTTTAACTTATTTTAGCTTTCTTTGACACGAAATTTGTAGAATCTAAGATTGTTTTTCTTTGGAGATAATGCCATTTCTAGCAATGATACTTCAGTGATCTACTATTTTCAACATTATTTAAATAAGTTATATAAAAATTTAAAAAAATAAAAAAAGCAACTTCGTTTAAAATGAAATTTATAATTGCATTTTTTGAATTAATAAAATTTTAACACTCATACATACTTTTCGTTCAATTTTATTCAATGTTATTTCAAACATCGAATAATAATTTCAATAATAATCCAAAGATGGGATTATCAATTTTCAATCAAATAGTCAGAGTTGTAAAGATGTTGAAATTGAAATTTTACAAGATGATAAATTTAGTTTTCCTGCTTATTTTATGGAATCAACACTAATGAAATATGCGAACAAACTAAATATCAAGTCTAATGAAAAATGATCGAATACAATAAATGCATTGGTAACATTTTTATTATTTCCAATATTCCATGTAAATTTCACTAATACAAATATTCAATTCACCCACAAGCTTTCAAACTCAGACAATTATAATCCTGTTAAAAGTTTTGTAAGTTTACAAGCAACATCGATTTTCATTTTATAATTCTACGGAGTGGCCATATTCTCTCATGGGAAAGTCATATCTCAACTTCATAAATCCATAAATCAGTGTTTCCTAAACTTTTTCTGTTCGCGGAACTCTAAAATGTCATTTTTTCTTTGGTGGAACCAAATTTATTTCAAAACTATTAGTGAGAGGAATGACACTGATTTTTACAGGAAAACTTTGACGACAAGCAAACTCTCATTTCTTGGTCAACCATCAGTAATTGTTCGCGCTTCTTAGATTTAATTTCGGTTGATACTGAGAATCCTAATTCTCATAAACATGATTTATTTGACGAAACTTGACGAATAGACTAAAAATTTGAATTACATTATAAAATATTTGTTGAAGAAATTTTAAAATTGGCAATATTTAGTGTCAGAGCTCATTATCCCGCGGAACCCTTGAGTTTTCACACAGAACCCCATTTGGGAATCACTGTCATAGATTCATAAATAATTGAGCCAACATAGCTAAAATACTGAATCGCAAAGAGATTTGAGTGTTGTTAGTTTATTACATAATATGAGATATTTTTACTGTTTCCAGAAATTTAAAGTTCTGTTTGTTTGTCTTTCATAAATTCCGTAACAATCAGATTCAAAAATTATATTAGCGGAGTTAAACACTATGATAGCATTAACACCTGTCCTCTTACATCACACCAATTAATTCAAATTGCAATTTTTCTGATCCTTCAATGAAACGAGTGACACTTAATATATCAAAGTAATTAGTGTGATTCCAATCAAAAGTTTCGACAATTAGAAAAACAGTAATATCAAAGTTTGAGAGACTTAGCAGTCATAGACAAAATATTATTAGAAGTCGTGAGATCGCTCGTCACAAATTTATCAATTCCATAGAAAATTTCTCGGATGCAATAATTTATTACCCACTGAATTTGTTTCTTTACAGGACAACATTTTGGTCTGGGAAAATCCACTACAGCTTTAAAAATTCTTCTGCATTTCAAGAATATCGTATAAATATTAAAGAGAATAAAATGCTGTTTCCATCCATATAATATGATTGTAAATTTTATCACAATCAAAATTCGAAAGCAAAATATCTTTTGACAAATAATTGTACAACTCTTCATTCTTAGTTAATAAGTAAAGTCTATCTTGTAATTTCTCTTTGACAAATATCCGCAAGAAATTGGAAGTGTCTCGAAATCATAACGCCGATGTCACTATGATAACTTTACGGAGTCTCGCAGGATATGGTCCTTCCAATAAATGAGAATTTTAACTTTAAGAACCATGTTAAAGTTTGAATATAAAGAACCAGACATTATAGACTTAATATACAAATCGAAGCATCAAATTCATCCTCAGAATTCATGTTGTTGATATAAATCCAACGATGGATATTTAGACTTAATTGCTATTTCTTCATCTCTAACAGTTATTGACATTATATGTGCTGTTTTCATAAATACTTTCACATCCTTCAATTCTTTATCAGATAAATTAAAAATCTAATCTCAATTTTAATTCAATAAAATCCAACCAATCAAAATCAAGCGATTCCGCGTTTCAAATATTGATTTGTTCTTAAACTCATCCACACATTCAGGATCAATTTGAACTCCATTAACATTAAATCTTGGAAATATAGTTTTTTTTGTAGATCATTTTAAAACATAATTGAAGATGTTGAAAATCGTAGATGAGTTCCATCTTAAAGCAAATTTATTTTTTAGGCTATTCAAGTACCATTTATAATCTAGAAAAATGCTAAAAAACATTTTGGCAAAAATAAATTGGAAAAATAGCTTCAACAATAATAATTTTCGGCAGTTAATAATGAATAAAAATTATTGAGATGATGAATTTTCGGTTTTAAACTTCATAATTTTGACATCTGGGGTAGTTATGTAATGGAATTGTTAGAAATTTTGATTAGTTTGTGATTTTCATGGTGTTGGTTGGAGCTTTAGGATTGACAGATTCCGTATGAGTTTCTGAGAACACAGATAAATTAATTTTAATAATATTATAATTATTGTAAGAAAACAGTTGAAAGTCATCCTTAAAATTATAAAGAACTTTTTACATTAAATTTACATTAGTTGATTCGAAGAATTTTTGATTTTAACAAAAATATAAACAAAATACATCAATAGTTGTGGTGGTGATGATAAAATTGGAATAAAACTATTTTTTTTATCTTTTAATATTTTCAAATATTTAATGAGTTTAGGAAGATTGAGTCAATCAACCTATATAATGCCTGCTGTTGATGAGCTTCAACTGAAATTCAATTTATTAAAAGAATATTCATTTTTAAGTATAAATACTAATTTAATTATTGTGTAATTACATTTTATTTTAACAGCGCGATTCAGGGCCTTTTTGAACATTTTAAAAGGGAAAGATTTGAAAGCAAATAATATTCCTCCAGAAAACGATCCCATAGAAATGAGTAATGAAAATTTTATTTTGAATGAAAGATTGGATTATACTCTTGGAGAAGAAAGTGGTATCAGTTCATACATATCTTTATTAACATCTCATACCAGTTATTGGGACGATTTGAATTTGGCCAAATTTCTCATAGATCAAATAATTTGTGAATCATGATTTATTTTTATAAACTTTAATTTTTGCCAATGTATTTGTTATGGTTTTATCAGATATTTTTTATGAAACAACCAAATTTTAAACTGTTTTTTTAAATAAATTATTTTTTTCGCTTCTTTAATTAGTTTCTTTCACTTTAATTCGATTCGAATTTCATAATTGATAATTTATAAAATTATGTTTAACCCCTTAACACACAATTTAAAAAAAAACGACCAAAAAAAATCAATTTTTTTTCTTTAAGAAAATATATATTTGGACCAATTTCAATAAATAACAATATAATGTAACAATAAAATAATAATATTTATTAGCTGAAAAATAATAAACTAAAACTATTCATAAACTATCACGTCACTGCACATTTTGTCCGGTTTTGCGCGAACGTATATATACGTCAGTGCGCGTTAAGGGGTTAACTGATAATTTAAATTTATTTCCCTCTTATTTAAACAAATTTAATTTATAGATCTTCTAGATAAAAATGAATACTTAAATAAAACTGAAATTTAGGAATCGGGTATTATTATATTGTCACTTAAATTAAAAAAACAATGACTTCATTTTTATTAAATTTGTCTCCTAAATTACATAATTGCGCTCTTAATTTAATTAAAATATCTATTAAATTAATTTAATGATCATTCTTAATTAATTTGTTTGGCCGAATAATTTTAATTAAAATGTTATTTTTTGTGATCACTAATTTTGAATTACCTATGCTATTAATTTGAAAGTGAGCAAACATAGAAAACATTTGTTGACCAAATTAAACTCCAAAATACAAAAATGACCCTTCATCCAGTGATGTAAGATAAGTATTCAAACAGCAACAACAGCAGAAGCGGAAAAGAAAGGTCTATAATCGATTATGTACATTCAATAGCAACAAAACAACCAAAGACTGGATCCAGGAGCAAAAGTTATGAAGTTTCCTCAAGAAAGAGATCAAAGTGCTCAGTTATATTTATTTAAAGTGATCCAGTCAGTAATTTAAGTGCATATGATTTATTTATATGATTTTATATGATTTATATGATTTATATAATTAAAGTGCATATGATTATTTTTGCATATGACTTATTAAGACAATCAAAATTTTTAAGTGATCATTTATGTAATTTAAGTGACTGGATAATCACAACCCTTTGAGGAATTAATAAGATATTTTTTCAAATTTTTATTCTCATGGTTTCTGTGAAATTTCTTCTAAATATTATGAAGTGATCATTTAATTATGACAAACTATATATATATATATATATAAATGTCTCAAGACATAATAAAGCTGGAATATTCAAATATAATTAATAAATGTTTAGAAATAGCTCCATTATTCTGCAAAATTTCGAGGGTATAAATCGATGGGTTCCTGAATCTACTTCGGGAAAAATCTTGATAATTGATCAAAATCTATTGTATCAAAAACTAACTATTAAAACTAATACGAGAGATGGATTATTAGAAGATCTGCTTAATGGTTATTTAAATTGGGAGATGGAAAATTAAAAAATATTAATATTGATAATTTTATTTTTATGACTTATTTGCAACGTCAGGTATCACATCGCTATATAATAATTAAATTATCTTCAAGTTAAAATTATAAAATCTATTTATAATTACTTGAATTTAATCACGAGATGTATTTCATTATTTATATAAGTACAATATATTTTATTATGTAACATGAAACGATTCTACAAATGAAACATCTAAGCGCAACTTTTTCACGTAAATAAAACTTTCAAAACCGTGGAACAAATGTGCTCTCACATTCAATCTTGGTCGTATATATAAGTATATATTTAAAAATTAATTAAATAAATTATTTTAAAATTAACATTTTTAATGTATAATGTAAAATGTTTATAAATTTAAAATAATAAATTTAGCATATTGATGTGAATGAAATGTATGAAGAATGAAATCTCTCCTTCTGAAAATATCAATATTTGTCACTGATAAAATTCATCAAATATACTGTTTGTGTTTAAATAATATTGGAAAACAGTATTTTATTTGTAATAAATTTTTGGAAGATTATTATTTTTTGGACGTAACAATTACAAAATTTACATTAGCTAATAGTATACATAAACAAAAATTATTTTAATAATTATTATTCATCAAATGGATTATCCAAAACGTGATTTTTGACATTTTATTACTGACAACTTTAATTATACCACTTGTCAATTATTTTCAAGTTAAAATTAAATTATTTATTTATAATACGGGTAAAGCACTTGAATTTAATCACGAGATATATTTTATTAATTACATAGGTAGAGAAACATTTTGCCAGGGAACGTGAAAAATTATTCAGAAAAACGATACATTTCAGCACGACTTGTTCACGTGAATGATGAAATTAAACGAAACTGCAAAACCTTTTAAAACAATGGAATATATGTCACTGTAAAATCTTGATCATATACTTAAATCAAAATTATTTAAATATTTTATCAAATGCACAGTCTAAACAGAATTTTTGGCAATTTTATTACTCGCGACATTACGTAAATGGCTTATGTCAATGCCCATTTAATGCCTAAATTTTATTATTTCATAAGTCATATTATAAACCTTAAATGTCAAGATCACACTAATTAATTAAAACTCTTGTAAGCTCAGTGAAACTTCGTTTATCCGACGTATTCTGACCTACGAGTTGTCGGATATTGGACCCTTGTTGCTCAATGTGAACCAAGGCAATTTCTAAAATTTTCATTATTTTATTATGTAAAATAATGTATATGCCGGATAAACCGAATGTCGAATAATCGAGTATTGGATAATTAAAGTTTATCTGTAGATATATTTTTTTATTACAATAAATATAATAATAAATTTGTAGCAAAAGATGGTTTTGAGAACTGTTATGAATATAATTATCATTATAAGATAACGCCAATCAAACATTCTTTTCACGATATATTTCGACAGTTTTCCTGTCATCATTAGGTGGGATATAATAACTATGTAAATTAAGGATTTTAAACAAATTTATTAATTATATAAAAACTTTTTTATTTAATAAAAATATTTAATTATTTTTAAAAATTATAATTAAATAATATATTATTTTTAAAATTTTAGCATTCAGAATTTAATTTAATAATTTAAAAAATTTTTATTAATTATTTAATTTAACACAACACATTAATTATCATTGTTTTAATATATAATATTAAATAAAAATAAATAATTCAAAATTAAATGAACTTTTTAATAAATAAAATTTACCTCATTTATCGTTTTTAATCCAATTTTATTTACTATAAATTTTCAATGAAAGCAAAAATTGTCAAACTACCATATCAAGTGATCCTACTGAAGAACAATACGTATTCTGGAAGGGAATGACTTTGACATTCCTAAAAAATCAAAAACTTAGAAGATGAATTGGAAGCTCTATCTCCCTCGTGTAGTTCCTCAGCATCTCAATTTATCGACAAATAAACCTGAAAGATGTAACTATTTGCAACAAGAAAAGGTCATGTTATTTCAGATAAAAGTATAAAAATAAATCCAAAGAAAATCGAAAAGGTTTTTAACTGGAATGAACTTCAATGATTTTCAGATTTACATTTATTTATTGGATTTTGTAATTATTTTGTAATGGGTTAAGTCCATTTGGAAGATTTATTAAAAAAAGAAAACTGTCTTTCCGTTTTTACAATTTTTCAAGAAAAAAGTGCAGTTTTTGAAGTTTTAACTTTTATTTGATTTCTCTAAAATCACGAAAGCTATTGAAGTCAGCTCGACGACATGGAAAATACAATTTTAAAAAACAAACAAAAATTGCATGATTTGTAAACTGTACTATGTAATATGTAAAAATAATTGTTTTGTTTAAATCTTTATGGTATTAGTCATCATATAGTTAAAATCACTAACATGTGTAAACCAAAAAAGTGAAAAAACCCCTGTTATATTATTTCTTAAGCTTTATACTGTTCGCAATCTTATAAACTCCCAGGATCGAGGTTATGGGAGTTGGCAACCCTATGAACTAAAGTAGAGTGAAATGCATTATCTACATCTACATACTGATGCAAGTCATTGCCATATATGCTTAGTATACAAAGTATACTTAGCCAAATGCAAAATAAGAAAGAATTTGTGATTGCGTAGACATCTAAAGATTTATCGAATTCTGAACTGAAATACTGTTCAACAAGAAAGGAATTTGCTGTTTATAAGTTTGTGAAACAATTCAAACATTATTTGCTGGGAAAGCACGTCATGACAAGGACTGACCCTAAAGCATTTACTTGGTTAATAAGTTGGAAAAACCCATGTACACCTGAGTATTTTATATTGATGACAAAATTTATCAAAATCCACAATTATGAAGATCATGTCAAAATAATAGAAGATTTATTAACAAAGGAAAAGTTTAAAATATTAGAACTTTATCATAATAATCATGGGAACCCAGGATTATATAATGCAACAGAACTTGTTAAAAGATTATTTCACTGGGAGAATATTGATAAAGAAATTAACAGGTTTGTGGATAATTGTATAACTTGTGCTGAAGAAACAAAAAAACATTTTTGTTCAAATGAAGCTTTTGAGAGTATATTCGTTGATGTTACAGACCCACTTCCAGAATGTCAAAATTATAAATATGTATTAGGAATAAATAATATATATAAAAACGATATATTGCTGATTTCCTTTGAAAAGTATAAATTCAAGATATATTTCCAGAAAATTGTTTGAAAGATGGATTAGTCTTTGAAATTCCAAGACATTTGCGTTCTGGTAATCGTACTCAATTTAAAAATAATTTCATGAATGAATTTTGATGAGTTTTTGAGAAGTTTTTTGCTTGTTATAAAAAAATCAGATTTTATTTTATGAAATCGTACTGGCCACATGGTCGAAGGGGAGATTATGGAATCTGCAGCTTTTATTCATTCAATCTTCGAATTCTAGAGTATAAACTCCCGCATTAAACGTGGTTTTCCTGAATTATATCTCTCAGGCAGGGTATGGGATAAGCGTGACAAGCCATGGCCGTCAAGACACTCCAGGCACTTGATTTTAAGGCTCTTTCTTTAGATTTCTTTAGTTGTTCCTCAGGATCATCAACTCAGGTTTCAGGTATGCTGGTTTGAGTGGTCCTTAAGTTCGGAATCTGGATGTTGTCATCAACTGGGTATTTTATTTTTAGGGTTCATTCTTTAGTTTGGTCCATCGTGAGGTTGTAGAATAGATCGGGAAATATTTGGTAAAGAAACCAGTCTGTTCAGGATCAAAATCAAAGTGCCAACAGGTAATTGGTATTTATTTCAGAGTAGATAAGGGTATGAATTGGGTAACAATGAAAAGCTAGTTAATAATAATAAAACGAATCAACCTTTAGGCCGATGAGCTGCGTCTAAAATATTTCTGGTCACCCTTCGGGTGACAAGAAAAATTTTATCTGAGATCATTTTAAAAATCTACCACGGATTGATCGAAAGAGTATTTGGAACGGCAAAAGATAAAATACATGTAAGATGCAAGTAGTTTTATGTAAGTTGGATTGAGTCATTGTTAAAATGGGAATGAGGGCATCGGTAAAAAAACTATAAAATATTTACCTCCTGAAGTGGTTTTCAGAAAGTTAATGATGTTACAAAATGTATCAAAATAAAGAATTCATATGCAATTAGTATAGACGAATTCGAAAGAAAACTTTGAAAGTATTTATGAAAACCTTGAAACCAAGAAAATGAGTATTAAGAATAAATTGTTTAAGAGAGATAAAGAACCGAAGAAAAGGAAATACCACTACAAAGGTACCCCGTGTACCGTAATTGATACAATGTCATTCAACAATCTACAGCTAAATTATAACGGAAAAACAACCACCAAAGATGCAAGATAGGGAAGAATATTTTCAGACTCCTGACAGGAAATGTGAATTTTTATCAATACTTCAATAATCAATAAAGAGATAAAAACCAAGAAAGTAAAAAATTAGAAGAGCGTGAAATTCCGGATCGAGTCGGAATTAACCAATCAGATACCAAGAACCATTCTTGTGAAAATATTAAATAATATTAGAAAACGGTAGAATTTAACTGTGTAATATTATTCTAAAAAAAGCTTATCTTTATTTTTTTTATAACAAAAAATACGTGGACACTTTTATATTAAAAAATAATCAATAGGTAATAATTAATTACTATTCATTTTAAACCTTTAAATAACATTACAGTCATGTATTGTTAGATAGAAAGTTATGTATTTAGATATCTTTTGATTTTATTTATTAAAAAATGGAATAATAATTAACAATAATTGACGTAATTAAAATAATATTGGAAAACATTAAAATTTATTATTTTTAATTTAGTTGGGTTAGTATTTTAAAGTCAATACCACACTCGGACTCCACGTGGTCTTTAGTTATGATACAATGGACTTTATTTACTTTCACCACAATTTTTAACAATGTTGGCAACATTACTTTTACTCTTATCGGCACTTCAAATAAAAATTGATAAGGTAGGTATTTCCAAGAGAAAACCCCTTTTTTGGTACACCTTTAATTCATTTGACTTCCTTACTTTTAACTTCACTTTTTTTTTCTTTGGCTATTTTTTGAATAAATCTATTCCGAATTTTATCTTCCACCAACTGGGAACTAGCCATTAGTGTCCCTGGTCTCCTACAAATTTTTAAAACAAAATAATCAAATAAGGCAAACAACATCTCTCAAGTCAAAACAATTAGGTAAGCTGCATTTATGTTATAATCAAAACAACGAAGACTCTGTTCAACTAATTCGATAATAAAGAAAACTAATTTCATTATTTTCGAGTTTTCCACATAGCTCCGAAATTTTTTTATTTTTGAATATTCTTTCCTGTGAGCCCTCGCTGATTTTTCAAAAAATATATTCATATTTGTTTCATAATTTGTCATTCGCACATACCTGTTTCCCCTGAAATATGTAAATTTTCATTTTTCCAATTTTTAATTATATTTTTTCTTTATTTATTAATTTTGGATTTTTATAAATTTTGCCATATTTTATCGATTTGCACTCAATTAAATTTCTCTTGCACCACTCTAGACAAACTCCAATAATAATTATCTGCGAAAAACATTAAAATACAAGTAGTGTGTATATATCCCTAACCAACACAGCCCCCCAAGCTTTCATGCCTCCATTTCACTTAAACTATTAAAAAAACGCCCTAAAATCTATACTTTAGAAAAAAATAGAAAAAAAACATCATAAAAAATCCAATAAAAAAAATTTTATGAAATAGTAAAACTGCTCTGAGAGGACAGTGATATTTTTTTTTTTTTTTCACTGTCCTCTCAACAGTTTTTTTTGATCCGGATCATTTATCAATTTCAACCTCTTTCGTTTATCAAATCTCTTCCAATATACAAGCTGGCCAGACTCATAATCAGAATCAATTCAATAATAGCAGCACACCTTATTATTCGCTTCTCGCTCACGAAGTCGATTTCATCGGCGTTTTAAGTGTGCTGCTCGAAAGTACAAATGAATTCGAAAGTGAATCCGAAAGAGGTCCGAAAACAACCAAGAAATAAATGTGCACATTATAGAATCGATCCGGGGGTGTTCGAAAGACTGGTGGCGATAATTACCGGTTCGCCACCATCACCCGTTTCAATATTTTTTTTTTCATATTTATGTTTAAAAAATAATTAATTAATAAAATAAATAAAATAAAATAAAAATAAATAAAATAAAATATAAATCTAAGATACCCACACCATTTTCAATATTATTTTCAAATTTTTAATATTATTTTATGTTGAAAAAAAACTAACCTCAGATGTGATTTGAACCGCTAGCATTTGAACTACAATGCCAGTCTATTCCCACTGCGCCATCAAGGTTCGATTTTTTTGTCATTTTTACAAGTATAAATTTAAGATTCAAGTTCTTTAACTCTTTCCTGTAATTGTTTCATTTTCTCTAACCTTATCTCAGCAACTTCTACAGCTTTCATGTAAAAATGTCGATACTTTTCATTCTCTACCATCATTGCTGGTTAAATTATAAATATTTTAAAAATCCTAAATATTTTTTTTTCATATTTATGTTTAAAAAAAATAAAATATACAAGATAAAAATAAAATAAAAATAAAATAATAAAATAAATAAAATAAAATATACAACTACTTTATAAATCTAAGATACCCACACTATTTATTATTTTCAAATTTTTAATATTATTTTATGTTGAAAAAAAACTAACCTCAGACGTGATTTGAACCACTATCCATTTGAACCACTGTGCCAGTCTATTCCCACTGCGCTATCGGAGTTCTGATTTTTATCATTTTTTAAAATTTTATTATAAAAATCTAAAAATTATACTGTCACATTATGAAAATAAAATAGAAAAATAAAAAAATGAAAACAGAGGATCCAATAAAAAAATTTTTTCTAAAAATGAATTGTAATATTTGTAATAAAGTTTTTAAAAATAAAACTGGATTGATTTCTCACTGTAAGTCGAAAGCTCATTTATTAAAAGAAAATAATCTTAATGATACAAATTCAAAAGTTTGTACTAAATGTAAAGGAAGATTTCTTCATTCTGGATATAATAAACATTTTGAAAATTGTATCGGGAGACTTAGAGAAATATTTTCATGTCCTAATTGTAACTTTTCAACAAAACTAAATTTCTATTATTTAGAACACATAAAAGAATGTAAAAATAAAAAACAAAATTCTGACGTTGAAGAATGCCATTCAGAAGGAGAACCCGATCATGTTGAAAAAGAAAAATATAACTGGGATGAATTTAATCACATAGATGAATTTCAATCAGAAATCAATGGACCCGCAACTCCTGGAGAATATATAAAGAGAAATAAAAAAAATATTAAAAATTCTTTCACTAGAG